>QYAO01000059.1:0-258635 GCA_003988895.1 Hyphodiscus sp. D1413
TTCTTAGGTTGATTAGATAGAAACTAAACTAAGCTGTGTGTGTGTTTATATCCTTAGCGTGTTTAGCTAGCGTGACTGATTACCAAGCACCTTTTGACAGAAAGAACATATAGACCGTGTCGACTCACGCTTACTTGGGACTTCTGAAGGCGACGACTTCAAACGAATCCTACAACACATGGACAAAGATTTATACTCGGCTAGCCATGGACCGTTTGCAGTGTGGTACAGGCTAGTGAAACAATACAGCCGTCGATCATTAAGTCGTCTTTCTGACAAACTTCCAGCCATTTCTGCCCTAGCCAGACTCTTTACTACAGCTACCGGATGTACCTACATCAAAGGACTATGGGTAGAAGACTCTCACGGTCTGTTATGGTTGAAGGATGATGGCCCAAGTAGCATTAATGGCAGCATAGAAGTCTGTCACTCGTATCCATGGGTACCAAAAGAGGCTCCGAGTTGGTCCTGGGCAGCTGTCCACGGTGCCGTTAGCTTCGCTTCCTACGACGAAGAAAGAAGTTTTTCCGAGAATGATGCCACGATTGTCAACCACAGCCTGCAGTCACCAGGCTCCAAGAAGCTAGGAGAAATCGTTAGAGGCTCTATCACGCTGAGAGCGCTAAGCAAACAGGTACAGCTTTTACCGTCAAATCGATCAGAAAGCTTCATCAATGGCTTCATAGGGGAATACTCCAAGCTCGAATTCAAGTACTACCAGGTCGGAATTCCCTATGGTCGATATCCAGTGAGGATATTTGACCTTGTTGGCAAGGAGTTTGCCGTCGGAGTTTTCGATGATTCAATCATCGATGGGCTGATTCGTGAATGTGTCGCTGTCTGGATTGGCGAGTACACATATGAGGGGCGCCTACCAACAAAGGCAGTATATTTTCTATTGATAGCTCGCGTAGGCAGTGAAACGGAAACATGGCGGCGCATTGGGCTTGGAGTTACGAAGGATGATCCAGACTTTCAAGGGTTCTTCACGAGTGTCTTTGACTGCTATGAATGGAAAGAGTTTATAATTGTTTGAAGCTAAGGTCATAGAGCAGCTAGTCAGGGTCTACAGTGAGAACTCCCTTTGAACTTACTTCATTTCTTCATGCTGAGAACTTTGCCAACTCGATCATACGGACACGAAAGACATATGATTGGAAGGCGATATTATATGATTAAATTCCCAACTGTAGCAAATAACACCCTGCTTCTTGAGCACTCGTCATCTCCAATTCATCCCTTCCTCGCAACAGTTCTGGCCCCTCCGGGAAGCCTGTATGCACGATATCGAAATAACTCCTCTTTTCGTGTTCAGGCACTGGTTGGTATGCACGTGATCTATGCATTCTGCCTCACCCTGGGAGTCATATGGCATAAGCATAAGTCCTAGAGCACAGAGCCACGTAGAAGTTCCACTAAGGATATTATAAATCTCCTCGCTGGTGAGCTAAGCATAGAAATGAAGTCGTGAGAAGCGATGAGCTCAAACAATCTCCGATTCGTTACTTATTCGGATCCGGAACGGAGATGAGCTGATATCTCCGGTCCGTCGAGCTTTCTCTTTGAAGAATATTTGACTGCAAGGCCACTTCGATCTATAAAGGGTAGATGTAGCTAACCTTTCTCTTGTTTCCATAATCTTCTGCATTCATCTCTACTTATTCAATCACTGCTGGCTGCTCAACTGGTTAGAAAGTCCTCAAAACTCGCGGGAATACCATATTGATTGCGTCAGGCACACACTTCTGATCAGCACTTCAAATCTGAATCAGAGGTCCATAATAAGTCAATATGCACGTTCTTATCCTTGGTGGGAGCGGCCAAACAGGCAAGCTCGTCATCGAAGAAGCTTTATCACGAGGCCACACCATCACAGCACTCGTCCGCAACCGCTCCTCAATCTCAAAGCTGCAATCGCCATCCCTACAAATTCTCGAAGGTTCCCCACAGCAGAAAGACGACTTAGCAAGATCTTTTGCAACAAACACTCCAGACGCTGTCATCGTTACACTTGGATCAAATGAGGAAGGATTTATGACATCCGTGCATCGCAATCTGGTCGAGTTGATAAAGGAGAAGGGTTTCGAGGGGACGACGAAAGTTGTGACGATGCAAGCGTTTGGTGTTGGATCTAGCAACAAGAATACGTTCTGGCCAATGAGGATGCTATTGAACCATACCAGGATGGCTGTTGGACAGAGGGATCACAATATGGTGGAAGGCGTGATGAGGAAAAGTGGATTGAAGTGGGCACTTCCCAGACCTGTAATGCTGAGCGCGGGTGAGAAGAAGGAAGTCAAGGATTGTGGAGATGCTGGTGATGCAAAGGGGATGGGCTTGATGCCGAGTGTGAGCAGACAGAGCGTTGCTGCGTTCTTGCTAGACATTGCGGAGGATGCAAGTGGGAAGTGGGTTGGAAGAACACCGGTAATTTCGGATTGAGGGCGGAGTTTCAAAGGGCATTATCTGTATCGTTATTAGGCTACAGGCTCATACTTTATGAGACGCCTACAAGGCTTTTGTTGGTCAATGGTCGTTGCATTACCTTAAGAGGGTGAGTTCCCAAATACTGACAATCTCAAGAAAAATCTGATCCAAGACCAGCCATGTCCCAATCATCAAAACCAAAATCAAAATCTTCAAAAGAGAAGTCGTTTCCTGGAATCTACGCATTGATCAGTTAACGACAGCTTTATTTTCAGTATCACAGGAACTCACCATATTCATATCCCCAAAGCTGTGCCTTGTGTTGAGGTTGAAAGGCGTGAGAGGCGTGAGACCGGGGTGGTTATCCTGGAAGGTAAGACCACGCCACTTCTCTGGAGCGTATGATATAGGGACAGGTAGGGGGCCTGTAGGTAGCTGCTGAGAGCGAGATTAGTCAACGTCAGTGCTGTACAACAAATATACATGCTTACTGTATTTGAAGCTGGAGTTGTTCTGTCCTGTGACGCTGCTGCTTTGGTCGGCAAATTCGGTAGAGCTTCCCGACAAGCCTTCAAGACTCTTTCAGCACCTTTCCTCATCAACGCTCTCTTGTCCTCCGGGGTTCCGTCCGATCTCACAGAAAGAAGCACAATTGAAAGTGGCATAACATCTTTGAGATCACTACCAAATTCTCCAAGACGTTGCAGAAGGCTGTTCAGGGTATTTTCGACGATTCTCGTAAGGCTTGTTTTCGTCCACGGGAGCAAGTCATCGCGCCCATTCTGCACGGTCTTTTCTCCTTCCCGCGATGAATGACTGAAGGATTGAATTTCCAGACAGAGTATTAGAGCTGCTTGTAAGATATCTCTTTTGCACAGGACGTGAAAGAGATTCAGCTGATCTTGACTTTTGATTGTGTTTGGGTCTGCAACTTCTGGGTCTAGTGCATCGAGGTGGCTTAGCATTGCAATTGCATTGCGTAACACCCCCCTTTGCGCCTCAGGGTAAAAGGAACTATGCCCACTGAGCATAAGGTGTTGATAAATGGACATTGTCGGTCGTCGCAGTTGTACATCGAGCATGATTTTCGTGAAAAGTCTTCCGGCAGACCTATCACTACCCGGTCCTAATGAGACTTCAAGATCATTGGAAAGACCCTGTAATGAGGATTCAAAATATCGAGCTAGACTCAAGAGCTTTTCCAGATTTGGAATGTTGATGCTGCCTGCGAGAAGGTTGATCGCATCCAGACGACCTTTTATAGTATTATCCATGAGGAATTGCGGCAAGGCATCAGTCCAAACTCGCTCTGGTTTCTCATCAGGATATGTAGTCATATCTTCCTTCAATGCGACGTCATCAACATTTTTCAAAGACCTAGAGTTGAAGTCCGACGATCGGATTGCTGCCGGCATCCCACTTGCAAGTGAAAACTGCGCGTCAAGTTCCACAATGGTCCTCCATAATTTCCGTCTCTGCTCTTTTTCGAACAGAGACATGGACTCGTACCTTTCTGGATCCTGGTGCATGCCCATTATCATGGCCGAACGTACTAGTGTCCCGGATTCTCTCCACAGATCAGGCGCTTGGGCCAAGTTATTCATTTTCGCGAGAAGTAACAGAATATGAACCCGCAGAGTGTCGATATTTAGTTTTTCCTTCCCTTCCAATCCATCTAGCCATCTCTGCATCATTTCCATCCAGATTGCGATCTGATCTTCAGATATATCCTTGGTCGCCAACTTGCTGAACCGAGCAGAGAGTATGAGAATGCCAATCATCTGTGGTATAATAGACTCGCGAGTTTTCTGGGATAAGCAAAGGCCTCCCTCTGTGCTACGAAATTTGAGGCATTCTTCGACGGCGGAAGGATCCTGGAAGATTGTCGGCATGTGCAAGGCTCGAGTCAAGCCTTCCCAGTGCGTCTCATAAAAACGAAGAACAGAGTCCAATGACCCGTCAGTTGGTATAGACTTCACCATCTCCGAGACTAAAGAAGCGCGATCGTGAGGTAATTGAGATCGCAGCTTCTTGGCCTTCCTTTGGAAAGAATTCTGATATCCCTTCAGCTCGTACATCATGCCAACGGTATCTGGATCCTTGAAGCTATTCATGATATAGCGTTTAGCATCCTCAAACTACCCACATCAGTCCATAGGCCCATCAGAACCATAATTGGATACTCACTTTGTCCAACATAAACATCCTATCCCCAACGCCTACATACCTAGACCGGTTTCCCTTGACATAAATACGCCCCATCGTTAGACCCGACGAAGAAGCGTCTCTTCCATTGGTCTCCTCAATTCGTCCGTTTCCTGGGAAAGAATTTGGAGTCATTACATCCTCAATCCTCATCCTCTTCTCCGCCCGCTCCCTATCCCCACCATCTTCCCTCTCTACAGCCAGAGGTTGCGGTCTCGTCCGACCGACACCAATCTTCACCACGCCCGTAGCGAACTGACACAACTGCTCTCTACGAGCCTTCACACACTGACTGCAAGGCTGACCACGATCGCATTTCAACTTCTTCCTGCGACATTCAAAGCAGGACACCGTGGGACGCGCCCGTTTCCGATTGGGTTCTGGGGTGGCCCGAACTTGTTGGGACGCAGGCGGGGTTGGAGGATGGTACGGGGTTTCTGGATTTGACTGAGGCGGCGCGCTGGATGGTGGGGTTGGGATTATAGGAGCTTGCTGAGATTGTGCGACGGGCGGAAGAGGAGTGGAATTGTGATATTGGGGTCCGGGAAGCGCAGGTAGCTGCTCCGAAGCCATATTATTAAATCCGGGAAGGATTCCCGACAAGGAAATGGGGCGTTGGTTCTCTGTAGCAACGCACCAAGATATGGTTTGGCGACCGAATGGGGGTTAGTGATAGCTGGTTCATGGAGATACTGAGGATCTTTGAATCATGGAGATAGATAATTGATGCTGAGAGGAATAGACGTCGGACGTCCGGTTCGGGATCAGGTGAGGTTGGTTTGTCATCACGGAGATATGCTTCCTCGGCACCCTTACGTCAGCTGACCGGATCCCATGGATTAGGAAATATATGCGGTCAATTCACATACATCCAACAAATCCTAAGCTAGAAAATGTGTACGGCGTAGGAGCAGCGGTACGTAAGCAGAGACATCTAAAGACTCAAACACCGAAATACCGAGATACCTCCTCACCTCCCAGCGAACGCGGTAGACCCACAGAAACTAATCTCTAGCTCAGCAATTTCAGCCCGCCAAACCCCATCCCCTTCATCTCCTCCTGCACATATTCTACCGCGCGCCTAAAAGTCTCCTTCCCTCCATCACAAGCACCACTCTCAAGATGCTGTGCCAACCCACTGACAGTCGAGAATTGCCTAGCAATTTTCTTGCTTCCTTCTCCCATCAAGGCATGTGGGCAGTGGAATGATATCTTATCCGGTACGGATAACGGCAAGGACTTTGGTACCTGGCCGTGGACGCTTGACGAGAGATGTTGCTGAAGTGCATTCGGCTCGAATGTGCGAGTACACGACAGTGGGCATAAGGGGCATGTTTGATAGCCACTGCGAGTGCGGAGCCGGAGCGTAAGCATGGGGAAGTCCGTGCTAGATGAGAGAGTGGATGTGGGTGTGAGCATCGCCGAGGGTGGATAGGAGTCGAGGAATTCGGTCGAGGTTGGGGTGAGTATTGGACTCCGAGATAGCGATGTTGAAGTCGCAGACGGATTGTCCTCTAGCAGCCACTGCGCCGTGACTCCTCCTGAGGTAATGATCCGTCCTGTATCCTTCGCTGCGATAGCCGCATTCAGTTTCGTCTTCGTCATGCCTGAAATACATCTCCCAGACTCCAAATGCTGCAACTGCGCCGACGGGCAATTGAAATTCTTCTCGCACTCCGCATCGGCTACACACTTGATATTGCTCAGCGGTCTATGTCGTACCGACGCAAGATGCTGTTGTAGCGCACTCCGACTCTTAAAAGTCTTTTTACATGTCTTGCAATTCTTTCCCTGATCGCCGTGTTTTTGTTTCTTCTTCTTGTTGGCCCCCTTCCCCAGTCCGTGTACCTTACTAGAACGAAGATGATCCATGAGTGCCTTTTCATTTCTGAAATCGCGGTCGCAGTCGCAGCACCGGAATTGTGTCGCCGAAGCTGGCGTCACCTTTAGGAAAGGGGCGTGCAATTTCATGTGCAAGGTGTGTAGCAATCTCGTGGGAGAGAGGATGCTGCAGTCGTCACAATAGGCATGTAGGCTCTCTCGCTGGTGGGCTTCAAGGGATGGTTTCTGTGCGAAGCGCCGTTTGCATTTGGGACAAGAGTATTTGTCGATGGGAGATAGACGCGCTTCGAGGAGCGCTTCATAGCTATCAGAGGGATCGCAGATGGGGCACGGGCAGTGCTTGGTGGACTTTTGGTGTTGAATCAGAGAGGGCATGGTGGTGGTGGTAGGGCAATGCGATATTATCGTAGCAGTCCTAATGAGGCAGACAAACAGTGCTACATTCGACGATGAAGGAAGTGGATGAAAGAGGGAGAGAGATTGTGTGAGTTTAGGGATGCGGGGTATGCAGCGTTTGTATCCTTCATTGGCAGAGCTCCTATCTCAAGCTACTTTGCTGAGGTGACACAAACGAAGATTTCCTTTAGTTAGCCTCAAACTCCATAATTCGTTTATGGCCAATGGTAGCTTCTTTCTCCCATGAATTCCCGCTCCCTGGAAGACCCCTTTCCTCTCCATACTTGCTTCTCGAGTAATCAAACGCCCAAATGGATCCCTTAATAGGTCGCTTCAAATTCTTCGATAAACTCCGAGCTTATAACTTATATCTTCTACTTCTCCCAGCTATTATCCTCATATGGAACGCCCTTCCACCTTATAAGAATTCAACTTATCTTATCTTACTACTTTGACGTCCGGCTTGTATCACGGAGGGTATATCTCGATGAAGCATTTCCCCATGTTTCGAAGACGGCTCTCTCTACCCCTCTCTGTGTGTTTCGTTTTGTTTTGTTTTGTTCATTTCCCAGTCTCCGCTCTTGAAATGTATCAACGAATGATCGTCAACTATCTCAAGACAGTCAATCCATCCCTCCTCCCATAATCCTCGATTTGCAGACCCTTTAATTCAGAAGGTATTTGATACCCGCAAAGTAGATATAATGACAGATCAATCCAATTACTATCAAGAGAGACAGCTACGAGAACGGTAAAGACCGCAGGGCTGTAAGTAGAACAAGAAGTTGATACCGTTCGATTAAATCGCGGGTAAGGCTAGGAAGGTAGGTAATAGGAGATATACAACATCAGTCAAAGACTCCCGTCGTCGTCGGCGTCTCTGCCAAACAGCCTCCTCTATTCCTGCTCAAACTGCATCTATCTGTCTCTGCTTGTGCTTCCTCCTCGCCTGTTGAAATTCCCGGCGCTGCCAATATTGATCTAAATCTTGACGCATTAGAAGACTAGGATTGCCTTGGAGGGGGGTAGGAGGAGGGTATGTGGGGATAGTAATTTGATCAGCTGAACATCACTAATCTTGACAGTGGACGGGATCAGGCTTCACGCAGCAATGGCTCAAATGTACATCATAAATGGATATATTATCTGCTAGTATTTGGATAACTGAGCATGACTATATATTATGACTTGTGAACGGTTGATTTATATTTTTGGGTATCCCCACAATGCTTTCAAATGCAAATACCACACATCTCCACTCATCTACTCCTCAACTCTTAACCGTTGAGGGGGTTGTACATGCAGTAGTCGATGTTGTCTTGGTGGTTTCCAGCCCATGTCGGGAATGGGTGCGAACTTCCGGAACCTCCCGCAAGCGCGAAGGTCAAGAGGAAGAGCAGCACTTGGGTTCCGCCGTCCATGGCGGCGGACACCAGGTAGTTCCACTTGACGAAGTACTTTGGCCTGTACTTTCTTAAGTAGAACTGTCCAAAGATACCAATGGCATAGTATGACAGAATCGAGGAGTTAATTCCGACAAACAAGTATCCGAGATACCAAAGGATGATGGACAGGTTGAGGTATGACCAGATGGCTTGTTGAGGTCTTAATCGGTGCATAATGTAGAATGGGACGGGAACGACGAAACCGATAAAATATGAGAGAGTGACCCAGTGGTATCGTGCGCCGACGGAGAACATCTTAGGAGCAATAGACCAAGCGATGGCAAGGGTGTTGAACATTTGAATGTTGGCACCTGACCATATAGAGGTTCCCTCAACGGAGAGCAAGATCGCTGCTTGGTTATCGACGATCGTGATCATAATGACGTAGTTAAGAAGAGCACCGAAGATACATCCAACAACCTGAGTCATGAAAGCACACTTGGGAGAAAGCTTGTTTTGTTGAGCAAGCTTGAGATCGCGGAGTAAGTACCATCCCTGTTGAATACCAGAGTAGGTATAAGTGGTGAAATACAAGTTGGCCAGAGGTCTGCCGGGGAACATATAACCAGCAAGCATTTGGAAAATGGGTTGCAAGTTGAATCCGAATCCAGTAATCGCGTATTGCGCACCGAAGAAAACGGTGAAGACGAATGTCAAAATCGTAGCGACGACGAATCCCCACCTACAAAAGTGTTAGTACTGTAATTGGATGGATTTTGCAAATATAATTTCAACCGAAGCAATAAATGTCAAAGACTTACCAAGGAAGGGTGGACTTCATCACGTATAAGCAGACAATACCAGTGATCCAACTAGCCACAAAGGCAGCGGCATACCATGAATCAGGTGTCTCTTCATAGTCAACCATAACCTTGTAATGAGGATCCAGAGTAGGGTCGTCGAGGATTCTTTGCTTCTCTTCGGGTGATCGACGACCGTTCTTCTTCCAGAATAAGTATGTTGAAGGTTTCAATAAGCTCTTCGCATTATCCAGGGTAGCCCAGGCCCAGCCGAGTTTGATCTCGTCGTAGTTCCACAAGAACATGTGTACGATCGTAGCGGTAAGACCGGCGTTGGAGGTAATGAGGTATGCGATGTAGGTTCCTGTCAGGTATGGGATGCCCTGGGCCTCAACGAGATCATCGTTGATGGTTAAGTCGGTGTTGAAGATCGAAGTTTGGTTATACGTAACCCAGTTTGTCGAGTTAGACGATCCATCGAAGAGCAATTGGGACATGAATGGGAAGTCCTTAGATCTCCAGGTATTTGAGTAATAAAGTCCTATGGAGAGGGCAATACCACCGAAGTATCCGATCATACTGTTGAGTTGAGTCTGGAGTGGTAGCCAGAGAGGTGAACCGAAACCAGCAATGTAGTTCCAGTCGAAGGAGATGGAGAACAATCCCATTCCTTCGTTTCCTTGGGCACCACCGAACAGGTTGGTGAAGACAAGGCTGTGCTGGTCCGCCAAACAAAAGACTGAAACACCGATGAGGAGTGGGAATATGTACTCTGGAAGCCATTCCCAAACGAACAAAGCAAGGAAGATAATCCAAAAGACCCTAAGTCGCTTCCTGGTCTCAGACTTCTCTCTGTGCAGAGTCTCTAAAACGGTGGTAATGGGCAAGTTCGCGGGGTACAACATCTTCACAGGCCAGAGAAGGGTCTTCCTCAACATTCCGGAAATACCGAAGCCGATAAGTTGAGACGAAACGGTGATGAACACACCGGCAGCAACGTTGGGGTATCCTCCATAGAATAGCTTTTGTACAGCTAAAGCTTCAGTTGAGAGGGCAGACTGTGATGCGGCTGATGCCATGATCACGGCAGCAGCGTGTTCCTTGGAGTTCCACGGTCCTGGATTGAGGAATCGACCAACAACACCCCATCTGGGGATGAAGTGGGCCATTATCTCTCCGAGAGCATGGGCGATGACGGTCAAGAACATAACAGAGACGTAAATGACCTGGGGCTTGAAGTAGAAAATTTCCTGCAAGACGGCACCGAAAGCGGAAAGACCAAGTCCTGATGTCAATTAGTACTTACTCCGCCATTTCTACCTTTGCAACGCAGCCTGGTAGATGTTTGACTGTGGAACTCACCAATGAAGAACATGCGGAACGTCCAGGGGTTGATGGTGGGGTCATCGTCGACGTGAATGACAGTTGTAACGATGTCCTCGGCCGTGTCAAGGTTACCAATCTCTCCCTCGCCGATAGCTGCCTCTGTATCATGGTATTGATAGGCAGGAAGTTCCCGAGTACCGGCTTCATTTGCTTTGCTCATGCTGTTCTTCGAACTCGCATCCATATCAACACTGCTGGTGTAAGGCTTCTTCTCATCCTCGTTTACCACGGCCTCCGTGTCGTGTCTAGCGAAGCTTGGTCTCTCCATCTTGACAGAACAGGAGTGGATGACTCCTTGGCGAAAGTTGCAAATAGATCGAAAGAGTAAACTGGTGGAGAGGAGAGCCAAGGACCTCCCTCTCTTATCTATTTTCCAGTGGCATTCCTGCTGTACGCAGATCACCTCTAGTCTGGTACAAGCTCGACCTTCCTATCAAGGCTGAACGGTCGCCATGCCCGCAGTGATGGTCCGAGGACAAATCAGGAAGGCTAACCTAGTGCGGCGAGTCCCCAGATAATTTGAATTAGTTGCTGCGATTTAGCACTACCCTGGAGAAGGAGGTGGTTCTAATCGTTCGTCCGTTTCCATAGCTCTAATTGGCTCGAGATCGGTCGTTATCTACCGGGAAAGCGTGAAGCGATCATGACCCTTACTCCCTCGATCGCTATGTCAGTGCATAACGACCTCCAGTGGCACAGCTGTTGTTGAACTGTCGATGAACTGTTGCTGACTCCACCTTGGGGAGGTGTAGCTAACCGAACGCCGTAAAGCTTGACAGGGAGTCAAGCCTTTTCGGAAGATGCGCTAGAAGTTCGGTGCGTCTTCGATTTTCCGGCCTTCCTATCTTGGCTTCGCTCCATATACCACCGGCACATAGATATATTTATACGATAGGCGGTGCCGGAGAGCTGGGCTCTACGGAAGTGGAGTGTTTCGACATGGATGAAGACAGTACGTACTGTAAGAGGACCTTCCCCTTCGGGTAGGTACGACGAGTAGACGAGTAAAGTAGACATCGGGATACGACAATTAAGATCCATTTCACCAATAGAGAGCCGAAGAAAGCAGGTGGCGAGATGTTAAGCCTTGAAGCCCAAATCATGATTGGTGCTTACAAGGATGTAGCTTCAGTTTCTGTATAGTATGAGTTCCTGGCCTGGCCAAGAACCGTGGTCCTGGAGCCGCACTCGTCTATCTCGTACGTTCCTGACTTCAGAAAGATCGACTGTAGGTCTATAAAGGGCGCGTATTCAACTGTGTCGACCAGTCGAGACCATAATTTGTCCACTCGGGCACATTCGGTCCACTGCAACGGTTGTTGCCTTCCGTGAGAGACGCTCACCGTGCAAATTGCAGGATGGGGGAGGCGGGAACTTGATAATTGCAAATACTTTGAAGATAAGCGGTTGGCGCTTACCTTCGGAGCGAGCAGCGAAAGAGGCATAACCGAGGGGAGCACTTGTACGTACGTCCAGCGCTACCATCGGCAATCCCCTTTTCCTGCCAGAACAATTCAGGAAGGTAAGCATCATCATGATCATATTCCGTACAGTATATTGAGTAGAAATGATCCTACTGCAAGGAGACGGAGATCCTTGAGGATCACCGATTGATATCTCAAGTAATTCACCCACAAGATGGAAGGTATCAAGCAAAGCACGTGATTGCCACGTGGAAAGCAAACAACTAAGAAGAAACCAAAAAAGGGGGCTGCAGGATCCACAGAGTCTTTGCCACAATCCAGGGGTAACACCGACGCCGAAGAAAGCTTTTTATCGACGAGGTCTCGAGCGGAGACAGCCAGAAGGAACGTGGAAACGAAGGGGATAACCTCAAGTTATATCTGTTCGGACGAAACTATCTCCGAGTGTTCCGTACGGAACGAGGACCTAATTTCCTCGTACATACGGCGGAACTCAAAACGGTTGCTGTGATTCCACAATTGTTGCCCGGAGCGATCTTGGCGGCCTGCGCATTATCAATTCTGGGGAAGCCTACTCATAACAGAAGAGCATGAATCTTGCTCGGAGAGATGAGAGCCAAGTCTCAAGGGTAGGCTAGCGTCGCAGCCGACTAGCATCGTCAACATAAAGCTTCTAAAAGTATGTTCTCAGTACTTCATTCCCGCCCTGATGGAAGCCAATGGCATTAGTCTTCTCCCATGCAGTTGTCCTCTGTTGTCGAATCAGACTTCTCGGCTTGTGTAATCGGCAACGTATAAGGCGAATTTCCCTGCTGTCGAGCGATCCCTCTAGAGTGCAAGAGCGGTCGAAATTTGATACCTGATTGGTGTTAAATCGATATTTACTTGAATATTCCGACGATGGTTGTTGTTTGGGACGAGGAATCACGAGCTGAGCAGTGTCAGGGCTTCGGGAACTCAAGCTAGACTTGTTGTTTTGAGGAGAAAGAGCCCTTTCGAAGACGCTGCATTGTGGTATCTGTCATTGGTAGGTACCGTCCATAAAGTCCGCGGAGTTGAGTGAGAGAACCACACAAAAGTTTTGTAACGTTCACTCCTACAGTGGTTCGTGCTTGTCACGTTCTATATGTTAGTGCCAAATCTGCACCTCTGAAAGTATGGGATTGTGGAAATGGATGTCTAAGAATTATCTAGCCATCTGTTTCTGATGCGATCTTCGAGCGAAGAAGGGTATTACAGCGTCGCTTGCACCAGCTTCGTTAACACCTACCAAAAGCAGCAAATACAACCAATCACTATCTACCAATGGACTTTAGGGGTCATTCCTTTCGAATGTCACGCTCTGAACTGATGGAGTTTAGTTAGAAAATTCGCTTACGGTTGTATATCACCACAACACCTCAAAAGAGAGAGCCTGATTGCAGTCTGATTCATCCTGACTCCTCAGTATGCGATATACTAGTCTACGGCCTGCTCCTCGGCTGGTCACAAAATACTCACCTAATTAGAGTTAAACCAGCTGTCCCTCAAGTCGACTTTATGTAGCAAGTCCTTAGCTCTGCCTCAAAGACCCCGCCAATGCCTTCACTCCGTCGCCCATAATCCTCCACTTCTTCCTCAGTGTTCCTGTTGTCGGCCCGACATAAACACCCCATGGATGCGGGACTGCCAAAGTCCAGGAGTCTTGCGGATTCTGCACTCCACGGTTCACACCCAGAGCAAACAAGTCCGTCCACACCAATTGATCAATGATGTTGAAAGAGCCAGTGAAGCCTGGCTTGTACTTGCGCTCATCGACTTTCGAGGGGTCGTAGTCAGAAACGATGGCTACGAGAAAGCCACGATAGTCGCCTTTCTGATCCGTTTTAGCAAAGGACTTGTACGACTCGGGGTTGATAGCTAGGCAGATCGTCTTAGTGATATTGGCGGGGAAAATGGCAGATTCGCTGAACGTCTTGAAATGGCTAAGTATTCTCTGTCAAAAATGGGCTTTCAACACATATGAGGACATGACTTACCGTCGAACAGCACCTATATCTCCCTGAGGGATACCCTCATCTTTCCCATCAACCCAGTGTAGTCTCGCTTTACGCTTCACGTTTTCTGGATCCAGCACGCCTTCCCATCCACTATCCAATGCCGCTTCCAATTGTTTCACAAAGGTCTTCCACGCAGTATTGCTCTGCGCATACGTGTTTCGATAAACCACAAAGCCAAATTTCTCCGTGTTCTTGTCCGCCAAGCTTTGAATCCAGGATTCCATGACCAAAGACAAAGGATTGTCCATCTGTTTCATCAGACTCCGCATAGAGAACTCTCGATCAGTAAGCAATGCTGGCTTCTCCAAGAAATCCGGCGAGATAGCAAGCTGTCGCCTCCTTTCGGCCGTGCGTGCAGCTATCACAGCAGACAACAGACGTTTCAGATCCGCCTCCCTTTTATTCTCAATCCCAGCATAGATGGCATTCAGTTGCGCTTCTGTTTTTTCCAGTGTTATGGCACCAATAAGTTGAGGATCAATGCCGTTGATCATAGAGAAACCAGCAATGTTGACCCGTAGGCAAATCTCACAGTCGACGTACAAGTCGAGAAGCTTGCCCAGGATCATGATGGCCCAATGATCGATGCGGATAGTGGTCTGGGTGTCGTTTACCTGTCTTCCAGATTGCATCACCCGCATCATGCGATCTTTCCACACTTGATATAGGACCTTAAGGCGTTTGAAAGCCCATGCTCTGGCTTGGTTTTCCATATACTGGAAATGGCATCTGGCACGTGATATGAGCTACAGTGGAAGGAAAACGTGCAGCTTTGAAGAGTAAACATGTGTCTACGTACTTGACATATTCTTGCCAAAGCTTCGCAATGTTGAAGTCAGGCGCAGGCTCTCCATTGTGAGACCGCAGCGCAACGATAGCGTCTTGGAATACATCGAATTCGGTCCAGAGCTTGTTGTGCGTTGTCCGCAAATTCCCTTGCACATCTGGTTTTAGTTGATGTTTGAACACATTAATTGCTTGTTGGATGATCGACATAGCTTCCTCGATATTCTCTTCTGCGTCGAGACTTTTGGCTGCCCAGCGTGCATCTGATACTGGCGGCATACCGAACCATAACTACGATCGAGTTAGCAACAACCTTGAGTCGAATCGGAGTCCATCAACTTGCCTGCAATCTCACAGCCTTGAAGCTTGGCTTTGTAGTCGGCAGCGCCCTACTGAACCTTCTGTCCATGCCACTTATCACTTGCATGGCCCTCATAACAGGGGGTGGCGAATCACCAGGCACTGGACGACCTGGTATGGGACCGATAGCTTCGATCGCCAGTGGAGGCAACTTGTCGAAAGGGTGAGGAGCCCAATCGACGTATTTCGTGGCGAAGTGTCGTACATGTTTCTTTGGAAATAACGGCTGTTCTGTCTTCACACCGCCAGGCATGTGTCCTGACATTGCTGCCTCCAGGAAGTGAGGGATCATCGAAGGCAGGAAGTTTAGCCCTCCCGCTGAGATTATCCGTCAACAGCTCTTCTCTGACTCCTGGATACCAATTAATAAATACCTTCAGCTTTCTCGTGATCCTCTGGGCCATAGCCTTCGAGTCTTGGCTCCTGGTTCGCCATCTTGCCGATGAAGAAGAGCGTCGTAAGAACGATCAAAACAAGTGTTGCACCCACAATCCAGACCCTTACCATCCTGACAACAGAAAGAAAGCAGAAATGAAAAAATCACGGAGGCCGTAGTATTATAAACATCAAATAGAGCGTCGAGCTGCCTGAAGATATTGATGGCAAGACAAATACTAGTCCAGGTCTGGCTTAGAAGCCGCACGGAAAGGCGGTCTAGAAGGGGCGGTAATAAGTGGCCGAGTAATGCTGGCCTTGTGCGCAACCATTAAAATAGACGATTTATTTAATATCAAAATCAACACATAATAATGCCTCTATTACGGTCTCATAAAGCTTAAAATAGAGTGACTTAGTATTATATACCTCCTCTAGAGCTTGTAGATTATTCTAGATATACAAAGACCCCCTAACGAAGCGCTATAATCGCCTTACGGGCATTTGCGCGTTAAAAGGGTATTAAGATCACGGCGGAGGAGATTCGTACTCTTATAGGTGTTCCTCTACACAACCAGACTCGAATTTATTAGTCAAAACAGCTACGCTCACGGCATAATCAAGTCGATTAAGGGCCAGATCCACGAGGCCGAAAGAGAGCCCCAGCTCGACAAGACACCTCTGCTATTATAGCATATTATACGGACGAATCGATCTCTCTTAAAGATAGAGGCACAGACTGGCCAGACATTGCACATACCGCCGGAGTCGACTTACCTACTACCTACCACTTTAAAACCAATATACACGAGCCTCTTGGCTCAAAGTTCCTTCGAAAGGCCTACTGGTAGGACCAGGGGTTTATCAATGCAGTCTATGAGGAGGAGAAGGAATTAGGGAAGACACAAGCTCATAATCGACAGAATTTTGCCAACGAATATCTGACTAAAAGGCCTTACTCGGACAATGAGAATAACGTCTGCTTTTATAATGAATTTCATCTTAGAATCGGCCCATAAGTTACAAAGAGTGTGAGGCACAAGAATGATAGTAAGCAACCCGTCAGAATAGACCCTACGAATAATAAAGAATCTAATCGATGAAGAACTCCCAGCATTGCGACGTCGCCCCTCTTTGTATTCCCTATCGGCCCAACGTTCGCCCGCATTTATGCTGGTATATGGGAGACAGCTTCCCGCTAGCATCCCGCAGGCGCCTCACAAAGAAGGTAAAGAGAAGGATCAAAAGGGAGTCTCGAGAGACAAGAATGAGCGTTCATTTAAAGAAGGTCACATTAAAAGATATAAAGGCAAAGGCTCGGGAGAAAACGGCTCTTCTACTTCTTAATATCTTTATCATTATTGGGAATAATTATCGAAGGTTTATACCGTACGAGGTCACGTCAAATAAGGTCGAAAAGATGTCAACAAAGGTCTATATTCAAGATATTCTTCCAGCTATAAAACAAGACCTTCTCGACCATGGGCTTACTCCTTGGCAAGATAAAGACTCTATATATGATTCCAAAGGAGCTCAAAAGTGGTTTCGGGATAATGGGATCCCTTATATCACGTCTCCTAGTAATTCCCCTCACTTCTCGATCTTTGAATCATATGCACAGGTACTAAAGAGGAGGTTTCACGAGAAGAGGTACCATATATAACAGCAGGCTATAGCACGGTTTAAGCTAGTATTTAAGACCGAATTAGATAAGAAGATAATTGAGAATATGTATAATAACTATACTAAACGACTACACGATTATAGACGTCGTCGTGGTTGTGCACAGGCCAAAATTACTCGGCGACTTATTACCGCCCCCTCTAGGGCGGTGTTGCCTGGAAGTGCCTGAACTAAGGACACGAAGTACCTGACCAGCCTTCAACCACTTTCCAACCGTTTGTATCACGAGTTCGATTCAACACCTCAACCACATGTCAAGATGCCCTGACTGGATTTAGCGTTCTTGCTTCAGTATTTTCAGGAGTCACCTGCTTGTGCGATGTTCAGTCATCAACTCGTGTCAATAACGATGAGGCACGAGTGCGGCACAGATCGCGACAAGCCTTGGAAGTATTCATGGGCATCGCGAAGGCAGCAGGACATCTATTTACACCTTATCAAATGCAGAGATATGATATCACGTATGTACAGTAGCCCAGCGGCAAAATGCTAAGACCTGGAATTGAACGGGTGATGTGTTTCTGTCACGTGGATTTCCCCAGATCCCCTCCGTCCAATTCCTCCAAGATGGTTCGATCTGGGGACCTCTATTTTTTGCAGCAGATCTCAGACCGGGTTTTATCTCGTTCCACAATGGGAAGCGAAGTAAGCTCGCCTGACGTAAGTTCAAGAGGTTGATGCTTCCACCCTTATTGGGTAGAAGAGCGGCCTAATGCATGTTTTCGATCCTCTACCGAAGCGAAGTATGCGAGTACGGGCGTATCATCAATATCACAACGACATACAAAACTGCTTGCCCCCGGGGAACTTAAACTCGTTGTCATCTTTTTACAATCTGACTCCAACCACTTGCTCAGACGTCCTAGAATCCATTGTGTTTATATCCTTGGCAGCACTGAAATGGCCGTCATAGTAACTAAGAAAATTGCGATCATAGGAGCCGGAATCTCGGTAAACATGTTTCTACATTTATCTAGTTGTGCTAGTCTAATGGGATATAGGGACTGAGTCTTGCGCTCGCGCTTTATTCCCATGGCATCCCTTCCCACATTTATGAACTGCGCGACCCATCCTTCAACGAAGGCGGGGGCCTGACGTTGACCCCAAATGCCCTGAAGATTTTCGATCTCATGGGCATCTATGATATCATCAGGAATGAGGGGTATATATTCGACAGGATGGTTGTCAAGACCGAAAGTAATATAAAGATAGCCGAGCATCTCATCGGCAAAGGGGAGTTGTTCGGGTACGATGCTCTTAGGATAGATCGACAGAAACTTATGATTACGCTCCGGAAAATGGTCAGAGTCAGAGGCATCTCGATCGAGTACGGGCGCAAATTCTCTGGGATCGTTGCCGAAGATGCCCGGGGTGTAGTTTTTGAATTTGAAGACGGCTCGAGAGAGTCAGCGAGTATCCTCATCGGTGCCGATGGGATTCATTCGAAAGTCCGTCAATACCTCCACCCCGAGGTAAAACCGGTTTATACAGGCGTAACATGTCTATTGTCTATCGCCGACAAATCAACCTTCCGCTTCCCAGACACAGATCAATATCTCCCTCGCTTCGTGGCAGCAAAACACGGCGCCTTCATTCTAGTCCCGCAGAGCCCAGACGGCAACACAGTGGCAGTCATGTCGCACAGTCAATACCCAGACACCGACCGCGCAGGCTGGGATACTTTACGCTCGTCAACTGACAAGCTGATGGCAATGCAGGTACACAACAAGGAAGAATTCCCCGATTTTGTCCAGTCCGTAATGGAGAATATCCAACGCGACACCATGTCAATATGGCCCTACAACATCCTTCCCTATCTCAGCTCCTGGGCTTCGCCTATGAAACGAGTAATCCTGCTAGGAGACGCAGCGCATGCAATGCCGCCGACTTCCGGCCAGGGCGCTGCGCAAGCTTTAGAGGACGCGTATTCGCTGTCGATGCTTCTCTCGAGGGCTGATTCGCAAGGGAAGTTCGAGGCGTCGATAGATTGGTGGCAGGGGTATAGAATGGAAAGGACGAAGGCGGTTGCTGAACTGACGCAGATTTTGAACGACAAGAGGCGTCCGCTGGCGAATCAGCGGAATCCCGATGCAGATTGGAAGGGGAGGGAAGAGGGTGCTGAGCGACAACAACAGGGATGGCTTTATATGCCTAATGTCCATGAAGATACCCTGGCTTGGATCGAGAGAGAGGAGGGGAGGGAAGAAAGACCTTCTCTGTAGTCTCTTGTTGATTATTCTGTACTAATATGATTTCAATTTATTTGAGCGATGAAATCGGGCCACGTGATGGCGCTGTGGGTTGCAATTTGTACGCTATTGAACCGGATTTCATGCACAGTTGTAATCGTACTTGAAATATGTGAGGATTTGGGGGCTGTGATTTTCGGGAATTAGCAATGGGAGCTTTGCCCATGGCACTCATTCCATGCACGGTCTTGAACGAGTCGTCAACTTCTTGGTTGCCTTCCCCAGCAGTTGCATGGCAAATCGCAGTCAACGAAGATGATAAAAGATCTGAATAATTTTGGAACAGAATTTGGTAGAGGTGATAATTACTCCATCTGATCTTAGGAAAGCGGTCAAATTCACCCCATCCGCCCATTCCTAGCGTTTCCATGATCCAATTCAACCCAGTTCTAAACCCAGCGAGAAAACAACGACTATCCAACGAAAGAAGCCGCTCTAACAATATTCATTCACATCTCCAGCAAGGGCACTCAGCATCCACAGGAACCTCGGGACCCATCATCATTGATAGTTCGACTGCGCAACGTGAACAGCGCACATTTACATGATCAAAGCCCCAACACCGAAGGCCAGCATTCCCGTCAAAGCCATGAGAGCCCATTGCGCACTCCCACCAGTGTCCATACCCCTCGTAGCAAGGCTCTTTGCCGTCGTCGCGCTGGTCGTAGCAGCCGAGGACGTCTTCGAGGAGGAGCTCGGTGAGCTGACAGCCTTCAGGGGTCCGAGGACACCTCCCTGGACGGGAAGAGAGATGGTTGGGGGGTTCTGGACCTTAGCTGCTGCGGCTGCATACTGGGCGACTGTCTGAGAGCCATCGGCGCTGTTTGATATCATGTTAGGAGATGCGTGATGAGGGGTTTGAGGAGGGGAAGACGAACGGTGGGTTGATTACGCCGACCATGCCCAGGCCACAGTGCGATGGGAAACCGCAGAAGAACCACTGCGTCACAGGTCAATCGTTAGGTTGGTTCGTGGGAGCATTGAGCATTCTTCAGATCTCCACTTACGATCGGGTTCGTATCATTGACAGTTAACGTGAAGACATTCGCACTCGACGTTTGCTCGCCACTGTAGAAGGCACTGTTGTTTGCTGGAACACACGGCGAGCCGAACGTCCCTTCAACGACTGAGTGCTCGGGTGGATTGAACATAAACTCAATGGTGCTCCCCACGGCAGCGGTGATGGAGTTCGGGGTGAAAGCAAAGCCGTTGTTTGCACCAACCTGAACGGTCTGAACCCCAGATGCGGAGGAGGCGGTGGTCGTGGCAGGAGCTTTTGCTGCTGAGGCTGTTGTGCTAGATTTTGATCCACCAGCTGGTGCTCCGTATTGAGCCATTGCCAAGGGCAGGCAGGCTGCGATGAGGGTCTTGCTGGAGAATAACATCTTGAAGGTTTCGTCCGAAGGTTTAGAAAGCCTAGTGTTGTAATGGAAGTGTTTCAGCTGGAGAGATTCGGGTTTGGGTTTGAATAGGACTGAGAAACATGTTCGCTGAGAGGCAGTAGCAAAGCTATATATTTGTTTCTTGGCCTCAGGATTGCTTCCTTTACGCGACTTTGTCTTCTAACGGTTCAAATCATTGAGGCTGGAATCCCAAAAGGGATACCAAGACCCTGGTAAGAACGTCGAAATAGAGTAGTCCTCTGTGGAAACGAGGATTCAAGCTTCAAAATGAAGCTTGCTAGATGACTGAAAGTTGACTGATAGGCTCAAGTTACCCTGGTAAGGATCACCTTCAGGAGATGTGATCGCGGGAAGCTTAATTTGATTGCCAATGATGTTGTCCAAAATTTGAAATAGGCGTTGCTCAGCCCCTAACCACGCCCCTATTTGGGATGTTGGGGTAAGACAAAGAATCTGCCAAGCAGGAGCAAAACAGTGGTCCGCACCGGCATTGACCAATTGCGGGGGATTTTTCGGAGGTCTTTCTTTTCATCTAGACTCAGAGCCAAAATACAATAGTAAATTGAGTTTGGAAGTAATAGCAAATCTTGTCGTTGGATTTTAAGAAGATCAATCACACGGTTTTGATCGTGACACTATCACTGACTACTCCGAAAAGGTGGAATAGCATCCTCGCACATGCTTGGCCCACTGGCACAGTGAATGTAAGGTATCGGAAATTGGAATATGGGCAGCTAAATTGACATTTCCAACGAATGAAAGGATTCAAAGAAAGCCGTAAGTGAATTCTGCATTTCAGTTGTTCTCGCCGGAACAAGGATGGTGGAGGCTGTGCCAGATGAGGTAAGCTACAAGAATGACAGCTGTTGACAGTACCAGTCGTGTACCAGTTGTCATATGAAAGTTGGATTCGTTATGTCAACCTTCTAGTTGCGGAAAGCTTACTCGGACATTAGTCTCGAGTTGCAAGAAAATAATGAGTCCTTGACTCACGTGATAATCACGCGATTTTCATGTGATATATTGCTTATCATGATCCATGATTGAGCAAAGGATATGGGAACCGACGAGGTTGGTGGCACCTCAAGAATTTCCTATTTAGTGAAAAGGTAATGATCTCATACTGCAGCAGAATTCCCCGATCGCGACAGACGGTACAGAGTGCCCTCTCACAGCTTGTACCGTCGGCATTCTCGGGACGTCGATGACTTCATCGAACCTCACAATTTCTTCGCAAGATAAATGCAAGAATGAGTAAGCAGAATTTCTCCTGAATGGATCCCACCACTGACCGTTCCTGTCGGATGACCCTATGGAAGGTAACACAATTCAGTTCGGTCGTTGGATCCAATTGGGCCTCCAGCTTTTCACTCTCGTCAATATTGATTCTCGCAAATGGATGTTATGCAATGGTTCATAGTGGTGAAAGCAGCATTCTCCATCGACGTCCGGAATCTTGCTTGCATTGGGCTGTTACGCAAAGGATGACGACAAAAGTGTTGACGGTTATCTTCGAGGCCTTGGACGAGCTCATGGACTGTTGTGATTGTGCTGCTCGAGAGTTGAGGTCGTTGGTGTAATGCGAAATGCCTTGGAGGTTGTCGACGTTGGGGTGTTCTTGGAGTTTTTATGGTGGTGGAGGGAGGATGGTTGGAAATGGTTTGAGATGGTTTGAGAAGTTTTGAGAAGTCTTACCTGCTCTGCTAATGGGGAAGTGGAGATGAAACGCTCAGAAGCGAAGATCCAGAAGATCTACATTTTCAATGCGTTTACAGTATTTACTCGTACTCGTAGGTAACAACATACCTGGTGCACTGAAGAGAAACATGATGCGCGATGGCATCTGATAAGGACTTGACGCTCCATTGGGCATCAGTGCGGTGTGGGATAGGCCGAAAAGGGTCGGAGGCGTGGACCCATGGGATCGGGAGTGGCTTGGGGGGTGTGGCTCTAGCGAAATATTGCCGAAGATTGGCCTGGATAGCTAGTATCAGTATCAAGAGAGGAGTTACAAAGTAAAAGTCGAGTTTAGTCTCTACGTGCGGGCAAAACAATCTCCAATTGCATCAAATCCGATCATCTTGCCCGACCCATTCGTAGATCGTCTCTTACAAGTATGAAAGGGAATATCCAAAGATGAGTATTCTCGGCAGTCATCAGCTTCCATTACGTCATTGACGTAAAATAGCCCCCGTGCACGTTCGGAGGTGAGTTGTTGTGTCGCGTGGGCAGCGGGTGGCGCTCGCCAGGTGAGGTTTAACGAGTGAACATCTAGTACGATACTACCTACGACCAGGATCATTGCAGATCACGATATCTCCTCAGCGAACTCTCGAAAACGAATTCCAGAGAATTCAAAAACTGAGTGATTCTACGACGACGAGTAGACTGGAGTATCGAACTTGAAACAAACACAGCCAGCGGCGTGCCATTGGAGACGGGCGGCAACGAAGTAAACACCCAGATCCGAACTAGCCGAAAATAAAAAGGAGGGAAGCAGGAGTATACGAAGCAATCAAACACTGCCACACTCCGCGTCACTAAACCGCCCGAATGGGTGGTGGCAGAAACTGGAAAAGTTTTGAACAGCGTTTAGGCGTTTAGGCACCCGTTTAAGGTACCTGGTAGTGATCCAGTGGAGTGCAGCTATGGTACGGCATAGTATGGTATAGTACAGTTACAGTGCCCGTAGGGGTATTTGACAAATCTCTAGCGCGTACCGGGCTCCACAGGGCTCCCCCAGATTGAGGTCAAAAGGATCATATCATGCATCGCCTTGGGCTTAGGCCTGGGCTTGGGCTTGGTGCTGTGCTGTGCTGCTGGTTGCTTCCTGCAGTCTAGTGGGAGCAGTCTGCCAAGAAAGAACATGCATGTTGCAACGAGACGACATCATAGGATTGACGAGCTAGCCACTCTTTCTTAATGCTCTGCAGTCAAATTTCCATGTCAAGGAGTGATCTTCCCCCAGACTGGCGGTGCCAGAGTCCAAGGATTCCTATGAGCCCCCCAGCCTCGGGTCAGTAGCACCAACTTCTCTAATTTAGCTACAGGGCGACGACCGGGACAGAGCTTGCTTGCTTGCTTTACTTTACATAAACCTCATCTGCACCGCTGGTCAACAACATCTCAAGGTTGCCATATAAAGCCGGTCTGGTCGATTTCGTTCCCTCGTGTTTTGATGCCTAAAAGATGAAAGTCTTTGGCGATGATTCTAATCGCTCGATATGTGACCCCTGCGGTCGCATTGGTTGTTCTATGGGTCATCATTTATTATGAGAAGCTTGGCATGTTCGAGTACGAAGAGACGGTGGATGAGAATTGGGGACCTTCGCCTCATACCAACACACTATCAAAACACAACTTTATCTCGCAAGCTTTGACTTCGGCAGTGGAGGATAACTTCGATGATAGCCATATCACCCAAATGTGCGACGGTGCGCAATGGGATGATTCCGTGGTCTTCACTTGCCGTGGAATAATAGGGGGCATAGGTACAGTATACTCGACTCAGAAGTTAGAACGATCAGGCTGATGATGACTAGGAAATATAAGACAGGAGATTCTTCATTGCATTAGATATGCAATCGACGCAGGAGCTGGACTCATCGTCCCCGTCATCAATCTCAGATCAGAGAGTAACCTGAGCGACCTGGAGAATGGAACAGCACCTATGGAGTACCTTTTCGACCGAGAACGATTTGTTTTCAGACTGAAGGCAGCCTGCCCCCAGATGCCGATTTACAGAGACCTCGCGGAACTTAAAACGATTGGTCCTGTGACAGAGACCAAAGCCATCAAACTCAGGAAAATTTCCCACAGTCCATTCTCGTTGGCATATTCGGCGAATGAAATCGTCAAAGAGCTCAGAGCACCAGCTGGACAGATCACTTTGATTCCGTTCGAGCATGTATGGCAATATTTGTAGGTCCAGCACCGTCTCATCTTGAATGCAGGACTAATTCTACATAGCCCTATATGCCACGATCCAGTCGGCTTTGCCGACACCTTTGGGAATCTGATTCCATTCCGACAAGACGTTCACCGTCTCGCGGCAACCATTCTCTATGAGCTTTATTCCTCCTATCACCTCGAGATCAACCCTTCCATCACAACCACTTTACGTTCAGCCCATAGTTTCCTGGGCATCCATCTCCGGACAGCCAACGATATCCTCCCAGGCTGGATAGGCTACAGTCAACAAGCATCCTATTACCTCTCGCACATTGATTCCTCAAGATACATCACCTCCCTCCCGGTAATCTACATGGCTTCCGGAAACACCACCTCAATCAACGACTTCAGCCTCGAAGCCGATTCTCTCATCAGACCGAAAACTATAGTCACGAAATATGACCTACTGTTCCACGACGATCTCGCGGAGCTGAAGAGCTTGACGTGGGATCAGCAAGCCCTGGTCGACCTCCTTGTCCTGAGCAGGAGTGGGTTCTTCATGGGCATGGCAGATAGCACGTTTGCGTGGACCATTGCGTTGGACCGGAGGAAAACGAGCAAGGAGGGGAGTTGCGGGTATCGAAAATCGAAGTGGAAGAGCAAGCTGTGGCACACGGCTTTGGGGGATGAGTTCACGGATTTGGTAGGGAGACATGGCTACGGGTGGGAAGATAGAATGTGGCCATGATAGAGAGCTGCATAGTCTTGCAGCAGTTTGTATTTTTTATTTGTTAAAGGTGCCAAACGGCAGGGAATTCGGAGTCCGGCGAGCCTCCCAGTATCATCCGTAGATTCATAGAACTAGATCAATACTCGTTGGAATCTATCACAACTTTTCCGTCTACGATTCCTCTTTCCCCGCCTTGCTACAGAATGAATCTCACCCGCGCTCGTGCGATCTAGTCTCGTATTTGAAATCTCAAGACGTCCCTCCGCAGTTCTTCCGCCACGATCCAAGACGGGAGCCTGGCAGGGAAGTTCCCATTCGAAAGAACCCCTTGAGGTCAAAACTCTGCTGCCTGAAGGATGACCGGTCAGTGCTCGACGGGTGCGCTCACTCGAATCCTTCTGTGATCCACTCCGGCGGCAGTGTGCTCTCCACTAGTGCGGTCTGTTCATGAATTGGCAGATTAACGCTGGTTCTATTCCGCTAACATGCTTGGAAATTAATGCGATAGCTATGCAAGAAAGAGGATCACTTTCCCCTTTTGGTCTTGTTGTAGACACGGTTGATGTATGTTGACAACATGCTCATAACAACAGCTCGTTATTATACGCTAATTCTGAAGTGAAGGAATATATCATAACTTAAGAGGATATTATTTATTGGTTAAAATGTTATTTCATGTAATGAATCACTAACGCGTAGTTCGATACTAAGAACTATGAGATTATATTCTTCTTCTCTTAAATATCAGAGTTATATTTATTCTTAATGAATATATATAAATCCTGCTGTCCGTTTTCCATGCATCATAACGTCAATTGCCTCTCCATATGCCCACCCCTCCATATATACAACGCTGATAAGCATGAAGTGATTATCTAGCTTCCGTAAAATGAAAGGAATGTTTACGCCAGGTCGTATGAAAATCTGATCCGTACTGCGTAGATTAACATTACGTTTTACCACACCAAACTATCCACTAGGGGAACGAAATAACCGCCCTAGCTCTAGAGTTTCATTTCCAATTTGGGTCGGATGTCTTTCAAAGTCGTCCCCTTTCTGAAGGTGCTTCTGCTTTCCTTGCAGGATTACTCCCAAGAACGTGTCAACACTAGATAGTAACTGGCTAAACTGGTGTCTGTCTTTTTTAAACCCACCTCTAGATCCTATACGCGTTTTCTTTTACACTTTCTGAAGATGACCATCGGAACGCAGGCCTAGTGAGCTTCCGGGTGCTACATGGTTGGTGAACTGATGCTGCACTGTTACGACGATACTTAGAAGATCCTCCTGCGTATATAATAGGGCATGTGTTGAACATTCAGAAGAGGCCCGTGATAGCGGAAAGTAGCCCGCTGGATGGTATATAAAGACTGAAGTCAAATAGAGAAATATTGGGTAAATAATGCCAAATCCGTTGTCTAGGATTGGATGGCTTCCCTTGTAGAACAGTTTTCAAAATTAGTCTGGCAGCAAGTAAGGATGTTGAAGCTTCTTCCTTAAAAGATGATACGCTTGCAAATTAAGTGAAACACCATTGATCCATCAATAGTATAATCTAGAGCAATGTCATATCCATGATCTGTAAGACCCATGAAGGCAAAGATTTGATCTCTGATATGTCTCACGATCCAAACTTGAACATCCACTGATACCTCGATTGAATTTCTCTCCCCATTTCCGGCCGATCTCCTCGATCACCAAACATGGCTAGTTCCTGTCTGCTGCTGAGTCTCGATAGGATCAAATTTCCGGTCCCATCTTCGTGGAACACGGCTCGACATTCCAGAAACTGGTTGATATACAATCACTCCACATTCTCAACAATTCGGATTGCTGCCAGAAGTAAATCACACTCAAGGATACCCTGCCCTAGAAGCAGAAAAACCTTCCGTGCCATGACCACTTCCTGATAGATTCAAGCTATTTGTCACCATGGACTGCGCAGCAGACCTGCTAATGTCTTCAAATCCTGTTAGAATCGATAGTCCGAAAGTGTGCGATCAGTTGACCTTCGAGTAATATTTTGGTATCCTCTAAATCAATATCCAGAGCAGACAAAGACTTAAACGCTTTGTAACTTCTGTCCGTTGACCATCACTCGAACCATTTCCCAAGTAAGCTAAAAACAATATCTTCATATTCATATATCTAGAGCATGAAGCCTACGGCGAGGCGTATTCAGGGGAAGCCTGGAATTGATCAAACGTGAGGGGATGCGCAGATCATGCAGTTGAGAATGGACTGGTCCGACTGGAATCGGGAAGGTTGGCCTTCTATGGTAAGGGACATAACTGCCAAGAGTGGCGCTCTCGCACGATTTCGGTATGACTAGATCTGGGAAAAGACTCCGACAACAACAAGCCTGAGAGACATTTTGGAAAATTTGTTACATGGGTAATTTATCGTTAACATAACTAGAGTCGACAAAGAATCAATCGTCGCCAATGATATTAATGTTTCCGTCCACAGCGCTAATATGTTGCCAACTTGCTTCGGTATCTTGACTTTGAGCTCCAATCATTCCTATGGTTTGGGCGGCTAGGATATTGATTATTCCACACAAGGTACTTTGCATGAGTTCAAGCCGATCAAACTAACAGATCGAACAAGCACCATAAAAGGAACGAAACTCTCTGAGCATGAGACTTCCTTGCAAATAGAATCATGGATTTCATATGTTCACAACGGCTCCTCATCCCCAAACTCCCTTACCTCGTCCCTCCCCACCCGTCTCCTAAAATCTCTTCCACTCCTTTCTTCCTCCACAATCTCGCTCTCCTCATCTCTAGCCTCCCTCTGCCCAAGATCAACATCCCACATCTTCTCCCCAAACGTGAACTCCTCCTTTAATGGACTCTTCGGCTTCTCCGCCCCATAACCCCTCTCAGCCGGCTCAACACCCAACATCAACCCTGTAAGCTGGGCAATCTTCTGGATACTTTTCTTGCGATGCTTAATGGTGAATTCCAACCCATAGATATCCTCTTCTTCGAGTTCCATATCCTCGGTGGAGGTGGATGGAGAGATGGGCCCGAGTCCTACGTCCATCATTTGCGCTTCGCCTTCGAGACCTCGCCGTTCCATGTCGACTACATCCATTTCTTCTGTTATAGGGACTAGAGAAGATTCGGAGGATGATGTGGTGTTAGAAGACGACACGGAGTATGGGTTTGGCGATGAGGATTCAGAGTTTCCGTAGACAGCGACGGTGAATTTCTCTAATTCCTCCATCTCACGCTGGCATTTTTCATACTCGGACACCTTTTGTTCCTGCAGTTCCTTCTCCCAATCTTCAATGCTCAAGATCTGTCCTTGATAATCAAAGCTTTCTTCACCCCCTTCATCCTCAGAAACGCGACTGTCAACCTCCACCTTCCTCTCCGCAAGCACATGCTCCTCCATCTCAACAAGCGCCTGGGTCTCCCTCCTCTTAATCTCCTCCTCCATCCTCCAATTGTGGCATTCCGAGGGAAATTCGCAATCATTCCAGCAATTCTTCTTTATTTTCCCCTCATACCCATCCATATCCTCTCTATTGCACTCATTGTTTTTCTTCAGCGCAGCCTTTTCTTCATGGGTCCACAGTTTGATGTAGCGCCGCCATTCATTATACTGTTCCCAGCCACGGTAATCGAACTCACTTCCACAACCCACCGCTCTCCGTCTCTGCCGGCGAGATTTCTGCTGGCGTCGTTGCATGTTAAGCATTTGCTTGCGCTTTGTGGATAGGACATTGTCGGCACCTGAGCCGTGGCTAGATTCTTGTTCTTGATCTTCCGTTTCAACCTCGATATCTTGCGAGTCAACAGGTGTCGGTGGTTGAGGCGGCACAGAACAAATCACGTGACCATCGTGCAGACATCTTCTCGTGACTCCCAGCCTGTAGATGGATCCGCATTTGTGGCAGCGCCATAGCCAAGGATAGGGGAGGTCAGGCGCGTTGTTTGCGTGGCGTGGGGAAAGTGGTGAACTGGGGAGGAGGGTACGAAGATGAAGTCGGGAAGGGGTTTTGAGTGGTGTACGTGGAACTGCACGCAGGGAGGTCGGTGAAGGTGGGAAAATGAGGTAGGAGTGTTGGTCTGGTGTATATTTGTGGGGTATGGGTTTTTGTTGGCCTGGCAGGAGCACCAAGGGGCGAGGGGAGCGAGCCCGTAGACGTCGGAGGGGCATTTTGGTGGTTTGGTTGAAAATTCGGCGGCAGTTGGGCGTTGGATGGATGGGTGAGCCGAGTTTGCAAGGGTTACAGTTGATGATAAATGTTCGTGAAAGATGTTCGTGATAGATGTTTGTGATGGTTTTGATATTTTGGAATATTCGTGATATTGGTGTTGGATCGTTCTATGAGGCTCACCAGCTGGTTGTAATATGACTTTGGTTCGCTAGAATAGTCTTCTAAATAAAGAACTTTTGAACTGAAGCGCAGCTGAGGAAAGGCGGCTTCTTGTGCTTCTTTGTTCCCGAGATCCAGATGTTCGGGGCAAGGGCCAACCAGTAGCAAGCGGCGTTGATTAATTCGATGATATCATGAAACATAAACAATGAAGGTGTGCCAAAATTTGCAAGAGGATATGTGCATGAGAATGGATCGATTGACGATAAGTCGGAGCAACAAGGAAATAGAAGCAGGAATCTCGGGTTCAAGTACCACTTGGAAACAAATATAAATCTTAGAAGCTGAGGATGGCAGCCATGCTGAGTTTTCTTACACTTCAGCACATGACTTCAAAGATAGGACCAAAAAAGACCTTGGCGCAGGCTATGCTCTTTGTTCTTGAGAGAGTCTTTCAAGAAGTAGTAGCAATAGGAAAGCTAGCACTAAAAGACTACCGGCGCAAGTAACGTGATTCGATCAATATGAACAAAGAGGCTTTTCGCCAGTGAGACGTCCTACCCTACCGATCGAGATTGAATAAACGCTTTATCCCATAGATAACATTTAATTCACGAGGCACTAGCAGTCTCACAAAAGCAAAACCATCCGCACCTGTTTGCGACAAGGGTTCTATTGCCCTATAATAGTACAACCCATTGCTCTCCATGTCCGCGTAGAACCTTAGAAGGTCCTCAAGAGAACTTCCAAATGTCATACCTCTCGTCTCAGAATCCCATAACTGCCATGAGCAAACAAAAGGTAACGACGAACCCCCCATTCCATACACCATCTGCAAATACCGAAAGAGAAGAAACGAATATCCTGCCGTTGATGCCTAAACCCAGGCCATACGACCCGACGTTTAAGCCTCAATTGCCTTCTTCTTCTTCTGCTCCACTTTCAACAACAGGGCGCGGTTGATATGGGGCAGAACACCTCCAAATGCGATCGTGGCACGGATGAGGGTATCGAGTTCTTCGTCTCCACGGATCGCGAGCTGCAAGTGGCGGGGTGTGATACGCTTGACCTTAAGGTCCTTGGCGGCGTTCTGTATTCGAAAAAGTTAGCAAGGTAATCAGGCAGACAGATGTCAAAAATGACTCACTCCTGCGAGCTCGAGAACTTCAGCGGTGAGATATTCAAGAACTGCGGTGACATAGACAGCAGCCTTGGCTCCAACGCGCATCTTGTTCTGGGTATTGTTCTTCAAGAAACGCTTGACACGACCGCAAGGGAACTAGAGAAAGCAACCGTTAGCAACTGTCATATATTCCTGTATGCGCCAGGAATTGGATTCCCAGAGGAGCCCGCAGTCTAGCGGCGGCGGTGGAAAAAATCCTCGAATTCACGTATGAGGGTCTCATATTTGTTGACATCCCAGTCGCGTCGAGTATATTTCGATGGAAGATAGCAGAATGGCGCATTTGAGAATGGGTGTTGATGATTTTGACTGTGGCGCATCGAATACTCAGCTGCATTCGTTCCTTTGAGCTCGATCATTGTTGTTTATCGAATATGACGCGACCTGGTGGGGTTGAATGAAGCACTCTTCAGAATCGATCCAGCGGCGCAAAGTCTTCCAAAATGCCTCTCAAGAGCTCCCTGAATTCCAAGATGAAGTTTGCGCAATACTAACCTGAAGACCGGCCTTGCTAGAGTGGCTCTGCTGCTTCTTGTTGCCATCAACACCGACCTTTCCTCCGGAAGACTTGCCACCAGACGATTTTCCTTTGCCGCCAGCCATTTCAGATGTTTGTCGATGAAGAAATCTGGGTTTGTTTTTGATGTCGAAAAGTGAAATGGATGCTATTCCGTCGGTGGGTGGAGTTGTTGATGTGAAGAAGCCTCAAAGGCGCGTTCAAATGGCGGGAATCTAATGAGGCTGTTTTGCCGCTAGTCCCGTTTTGGAAGCGGGTTTGGAATGAGCGCACAAGTTGAGGAGGGGGAACTGGGAAAGATCCACGAGTATAGTTCCTAAACCCAGGGAAAGATGCTCATCTGAAATAAGAAATTACGGGCATCATGGATGACCATCAACTGAACAAGGAAAGGAGGTGGAGGTGGAGGTATAAGACATTGGGAATGCGGAAACGGGGAGGCTGCAACGTGTGAAAGAGCCATATACTGGCAACTCTCACACCAACCTCGTTGTGAATTTGATGTACTTACCTGATATGTCTACAGATATGTTTGCCATAGCTGTAATGGTGACGGACAGTTGTTATGTTTTCATGGAGCTGTTGGATGGCAAAGACGGTCGTTCGCTTTGATCTTGGGATTCAAATATCCAGCTCCGTTAGTCATCTTGCCTGAGGCAGTAGTCACGTGTGAGATTTGCATCTGTATCTTTCCATCCCCCTTCCTCAGAGCAGAGCGTCGAGTATCATCATAATAACGCTAATTTTTAGGATAAAGTTTATCTAAGTTTAACCTAGACCCGCGATACTGATCATGTCGTTGGCGAGAGGGGTGTTGATAGCCGTTGTTTTATATAAAATCTACACTTTTTCGTATATGAACAACTGTTAAGTTAAGTAAGGTTTTAAAGGACAAAGTATCAAAGTAGAATTATCTAACTAGGAAAAATAAAGCTTTGTAAGGTGGTCCTTATATAGACCAAAAGAATCCAAGTAAGCTAAGTCAGGTGACTAGAGCATATAACAACAAACAGCCCAATCCTCGTCCTCCTCCATAAATGCAATCCAGACACCTGTACGCAACAACCAGCGAGCTCCAGCCATGAGACTCGATGTTTAGCAATCTGGAAATTGATATTATGCCCGGCAGAATACTGGTAAACTATACTCTAGAGACTTCAATGTGTTGTAGTGAGACTGGAGGCATATCTTTAAGATGGTGCTAAAGTTGGAGCTCGTTTTCCTTCACTTGGAGCACCATTACTGGCGCTACGGCGGTGACACGTAATTTTCTCTGGTTTCTCCCTTTGAGTGCAAAGAAATACAATATGCGTAAACTTGGATGATTGGAGAGTGCTTCAATCGGTCAAGCACTTCAATGGCAGCTTACTTGAAGCTCATAGTAAGGAAATTGTCGTGCTGGTCTAGGTATTGTACCGTACACCTGAGTACGTTTTGCATTTCTTGTTATTCGACGCATAGTGGTGTTTGACAAGCGGGGGCTTGCTTTTTCACGTTGAGTTCCACTGTCTGATCGCTTCGCGTTATGTATCCAACTCTAGAAGATCAGAAGCAATCAGAAGAAGCTTCTAGAGTGGGAATCATCTTTCATTTAGATGACTCTAAGTTCCATCAAGTATTGTCGATTTCTGGGATCCCTTCGAGAAGTGAGGGTGTTAAACAGAGTTATATATCGAGCCGAACGTGCGGGCCTAATGAGGAAAGAAGCAAGAGTAGAGAAGGCGTGGTGGTACGGGAACTCTGAGCCATCACCGCCTCGGTATTTCTTGTTTTACGCTCCTTGATCGAAGCTGCCGCCGGCTACAATCGAATATCGAATTGCCTGATGGATAATATCAAACATATCTTACCTTTGTGAAACTCTACATCATCTTATAGCCTCAATATCCTTCTCTCCGTCTATCCTCCGTCAAACCTATGTAACTACTCTTTTTAATTCGCTTATAGTGCAATGGCTTCTCATTCCTCAATGACCTCCAGTCAGGACCAAAAGCCAACCCACACACTGCTCCCGCATTTCCTCACAAGTCAGTCAAGTCGCAGCCATACACCCGAGGGCGACGACAAAGAGAGACGAGAAGAGCATGTCACAGTCGACGTCCACCCCATCGACACCCACCCTAATTCCACCCCCATCCCCAAAAAGTCTCAAGACCTGCTCCAGATATTCCACGACGCTCTGGGGCTCCCGCCACCCAAGTCCCCTAAACCTTCACGGAACTGGTTCGGTCGTAGCCAACCCCCTCCTTCGACACCGCCAAAACCAAAACTCTCCCTCGGAAACAAAGGCGTCTACCACGAAGTCCGATCCTGCGAGCGCTGGACACACATCCGCTATTTCGTCTGCGATTCCCTCGTCGTTATTTCCATGTTTCTTCAGATCATCGTGGGAGCCTCAGTCACGGCTTTCGGAGCAGGCAGTGCGAGTCATACCATCATCACAGTGTTTGGGGCAGCGAATACGGCGCTGGCAAGCTTGTTGGCTGTCTTGAAGAGTCAGGGGTTGCCGAATCGGTTGAGACAGGATTGGAACGGGTGGAGGGAACTGAGGGAATACATTGAAGAGAAAGAGAGGGAGATTGAGATGGTGATTAGTGGGAAAATACCGGAGGCAAAGGGAAAGCAGATTGATATTTGGAGTGAGATCAAGGCGATTGAAGCCAGGTATAACACCGTGAGGTTGACGGGTGAGGCGAATAGGCCTGATACTTACGTTCGAGTTCCCATCCCGGCATTGCCGAGGTAGTTGTGATAAAGAAATTGGATTTGGAGGTTGAGATACTCCCATTCCATGTGTGCGTCGTCGACCATAGCACTCCCCACACCAAGATACTCGAGTATGTTGCGAGACCTTGTTTTCAAAATCGAGGATCGGCAAGTTGCCATAAAGCGCGGCTGATTCCTTCTTGGTCTTGACTGTATTGGCCAATCTTCGCCCTCATTCCCAGACAGCATGCCTCTCGCATGGAGATCAAGAATCATGATGATCGCCAGGGGGTAGGGAGCAAGGGATCCATCTCAAAACATGCATTAGGGGGATTGGGGGCATTGTCAGCTAAGTTTCTCGCAGCTTGTGCTCGCCATGCATCGCTAATGTCGCCCATCCAGGCTGCCTGGCCACCAGCACAGGACAGGGCAGCGCTTCACAGACCGTGATTGTTTTTTTCTTCTTCTTCTTCTTCTTCTTCTTCTTCTTCTTTGGTCATTCTTTACTTTTGCGAATGAGGGCAGGCTGCGCCAGATAAGTTCACAGATCAAGGAGAGCAGTCGAGGCCGTTATCTGAGCTATCTGAGGCTATCTGAGACTATTTATTTTCAGGACGTTGAACTTTGAAGGTCCTTCAAGGACAAGCATTCCCCATCGTGACCGCTGGGGAAAACTTAGCCTGTGATCTAGACCCATGCAGCACAGATCACATCCGCCATCTCGCCCCTATTTTCTGTATGCACAAGGTACATAGCCGTACCCCGCGTCCAATTGGATCTGCCTGTTCCGCCTTTTCCTTTTGACGTTCCAACTTCCAACTTCGTATCCTACAAAAAAAAACATGTCAATTTGGATGGTTTATTGCTTAGGCCTCTTCCCACCTTTAGTCTTTTCCCTGCTATTTTCCTGAGTGTTGCACCACAGTCTTGTGTCAAGCATGACTTCTAAAGCAGTACGCGTCCCTTTGAACGTCATAATCCTACTACGAAGTTTGCATAGGTTTTCCTCTGCTGGGCCGCCCCATTACATGCTTTCTGATCAGTCGCTTCAGAACAGCGCGAGGATGCTACCTGCTCGGCCTACCCATCACTTCTCTGAGTGGCGCTTGCCCGTCTAGAATTTGGGGTTAATTGTACAGATTGCATATGCAATCGATATTCAAGTGAATCGAGTGCAAAACGTAAAGCTTATCCTGTACATTTGTGAAACGGATAATTTCATTTTACTGTGGCGGGCTGGCCCCGCCATCAGAGGTGTTGGGTCATGAAAACGATCAGTAGCATGCAGTTCACATGCATAGCGTCTCTCCGTCCTATTATGTGTATAAAGTCGAAATTGCACTAAGGATCAGACTCTGTCATTTTCAGCCACAAAGGGAGTAGTCACCTCTCAGAACCTCAACCAGCAGCCACTGCTATTCGCAGACGCAGAGCTGATGATCTTTCAGCTACAGAGGCCAGCCTATTACGTACTAAATGCTGTGTTTACATGCTGATCAAGGAAAACAAATACTTGGAGAACGTCGTCGAGGATGGATCACCTACTCTCACTGTTCGGGATCCCGTTTCGTTTCTTTGACTCATTTACGCAACTTTCTTTCTTAACTATACGTGTTAACCGATTACAATTATTTACCGTTTCATCTACATCACGATGGCACTTGGCGGACGTGGTTACCAAGTCGTGGGTGTAGCATATCTTTTCCTCGTACTAAGTACCATTTCAATCCTGCTTCGATGCTATGTTCGTTTAAGACTAGTTAAGAACTTCGGCATCGACGACATATCTGCTGTGCTAGCTTGGGTATGTGTTGCCGCCGACCACCGTCTCAAGCAAGACGCCATCTAACATCCTGCAAGGCTTTCTTCATGATCAACCTGGCATTTGTTGTGACTGCAGCGTATCATGGAACTGGACAGCATACTTCAGACCTTCCGCCGGCGGAGATTCCTGTTGGCTTGAAAGTCAGTACCGCTTCAAGATAAGTCCAGGTGCTGCACTGCTGATTATGTTAATCTAGTGGTGGTGGTTCTGTGAACCGATTTTTGTTTTGGCTAGCATGGCCATCAAATTCAGCATTGGTATTTATTTGGTCAGGATCGCGCAGAAGCGAGTTCACCGAATAATCCTTTGGACAACCATTGCTGTGATGGAAGTTTTCAGTTTCTTCTTCTTCTTTATCTTCGTTTTCCAGTGCACTCCTTCTGAATACTTTTGGTAAGTGGTGAAATATTGTGCCCCGCTCTAGAATGATCGCTAGTGTTGACGCTTCAGGCACTTCCTGAGAGCAAGCGCTGATGAGATCATCTCAAAGGTATAATTATATACAATACTAACTTCGGGCTTCTTTAGGACTCGAGTTAAGGGAGCCAAAGGATCGTGCATCAATCTGGACACACTTGTTGATATTACATACACGTATTCTGCAATAGCTTGCGCCACCGACTGGCTCTACGCCACCATGCCCATATTCATTTTATGGAATGTCGAGATGAATATGAGAACAAAGGTCTCAGTTGGTATCCTCATAGCTATGGGTGCAAGGTATGCTCTCTCACTCCCCCCTGACATCGCTTTGATGGAAAGGCGACCTGCATTGCTGACTTATTGAAGTGCGTCAATTGCAACGCTCATTCGGATCCCCTACCTCAAAAGCTTTCGTGATACCTCAGATTTCCTCTATGCAACAACAGATGTTGCTCTTTGGACCACCGTCGAGCTTGGAATCGGAATATGCGCCGCCTCCCTCGCCACGATTAGACCTCTCCTTCGAAAATTTATAGGCGGAAGTTCTACAGCGCGATCGGAGGCAACAACATCTGGGTTATCATGGGCTAAGCCATGTAGTAAAGGGCACGGCTATGTTCGCAGTGTCAATCGTAATGACGTCGAAGAGTATGAATTGAGACACCAAATCAGGGCGAATCCTCACACCAAGACGGACATTGAAACTCAAGCCTACTCCGAGAAAGAGATTGCCAGAGATGTCCCTGGGTCTCCCACGATCCCGACTGCTTCATTGCAGCACCCGAGCGGATGGAATACCGTGGAGTGCCAGATCAAAGATGAGATTGAAGAGCGTGATAGGATTTGGAGGAGACAGGGGATCGTGAAGTCGACAGCTCACACTCTAGAGTATCGGATTTCATCCTGAGTGAGATTGATGGCAGCTATGCGAGAACAAGTGAAATCATCGGCGGAAGGGTGCGGGTGTTGAGAGGACAGTTAGTGCGTATTTGCCTTCTCTTAGGAGGATGATGGCAGGATATCTTTCCCTGGCTCCATAGTGTGTTGATGTATGCCTCTGTGACTGAGTGGATGTGCTTTTTTTGTTATGATTCTTCATGAGATCATACTCAACTTTGTAGGTCGCCATCATTGAAAGTCAAGGAAATGGAGCCGAATGTGGAATGCGTCTACATGACAAAAGGACACAAACGGTTCTGGGTTTGAGATGCTCACGATTTATGTGATGAGATACATCCTTCACTGCAACCGGTTGAGCGGGGTAGTGACGAGGAAAGAATAACAGCTAGCTAAAGCAAATATTGCTCATCCAAACTTCCCATATCCATGTTGCAACAGTGGTATTTCCATCACTCCTTCATGCTATTTAGGACGGGCTCATCAAGCAACTCTTTCCAGTCCCTGTCTTTCAACCAATCCTCGAACGACTTGGTCTGAACTTGATTCCTCAAATGGAGTGGTTCAATGAACTCAATGGGGCCCATGTATCCGTATTCATTCATCGCATCCAGTCCAACCAAGTTCTCTTTTGGGATGCCAAATTCCTGATGCATGAACTCTGTCGTCACTTGCACGTAATCCGCTTCCTTTCCAGTAATCCTTGACCACGTGTCAATCAACTCCTCAAAGGTCAAATAGCTGTCGTAAGCCAGGAGGTTCGTGCCGGTTTTCTCGTCCTGGATTAATGCGCGCACAAAAGGTCCCGTCGAGCTCCTCGCGTCGATTGTGGGCATTTTGGCAGTTTTGTCGAACGGAAGGATTAGTTTGTAACGGCCGCTGGACGGGTCGAGTTTCGGAGAGATAAAGGCGTTGGAGTTGTAACAGCCAATGTAGATGAAGCCTGGCCGAGTCAGTCCTTCCCCACGGCGAGATGAAAGAACATGGAAGTCCCGTCTCAAATGTTAGTTGTTCTTACTCGTTTTCTTTGCCAGTTCACGCTCTTCCTCCAATATATAGTCAACCACCGTCCTCTTCGAATCTAAATGATACGAGGTGTACTTCCCGCCGGAAAGTTTCTTCAGGCCCGGGAGAGCAGAGTAGATGAAACGCTCAAGTGATGGCACGCCAGTAGCAGCGCGGGCGGCATTCTTCCCATGCAAGACCTCTGTATCGAAAGCTATCTCATCGCTTGTCTTTGACTCCACACTTGCAGCCGGCGACGTCTTGGCTGCGAGGTATGGCCCCCAGAAATCCGTATTGACGAAAATGGCGTTGGCATTGGCAAATGCTCGAGACAGCGAGGCCAGCTCCGAGAGATCGCCTTGGACTACTTCAGCGCCAAGAGCAGCCAATTCCTGCGCCGCCGACGAGGAGGGATTGCGGCTCACGCAGCGGACATGCCATTCAGGCAATTCAAGGAATGTCCGTGCTACCGAATAGCCCTGAGCGGAATTAGATTGAATTCAGCACTGCTTGAACGAAGGTGGAATGGAACTGGAGTTGAGAATGTCTATCTAATGGTCGAATGTCGAGACTGGATTTCTGAGATGCTCAAACGTACTTGATTGCCTGTTGCACCGACTACAACGATAACTCTTTTAGGAGAAGCCATGTTGAAGAGACCCTAATGACGAGAGAATTCGAGAAATTGATGGGTTCAACACTTGTTCAACACTGCGGACTGGGACAAGATATAAGAAGAAAATAGTATACAGGTACTCGTACTTAAACTTCCCAGAGTTCCCCGCATGGTTTCACACGTTCTGTGCGCGAGCTGAGATTTACGACACTTGTAAGTAATCATGGCTGACCGTGTCGTAGAAAGGAAATGGACTTTATTGCGGGACTATGTGGGGTTGGGGGAAAAGGGGCCGCTTTCTATGATTGGTCGAGGGGGCGTAAGCCACTGAACATCCAACGTTTGATCCTCCATTCAACAAGCATCATCAGCACAACATATGGCTGATCCGAACAGAATCATTTCTCGAATCTCCTGCCTAACGTTTGGGCTGCATGAGGATGATGATAATGGTGAATTCTGCTGCTAGCAAAGAGGTCCCCATGGACCCAAGGCGACCAAAGCGGGTCATCACCGAGGCTCGGAAGGAGCAGAATCGCATTGCTCAACAGCAGTATCGTAAGTTTGTATTTCAGAGCCCTACTGTGAGGCTTGATTTATATCAAAATACTGACTCAAGATAGGTCAAAGGCTCAAAGACAGGGTCAAGAGCCGGGAAAGAGACCGCCGCCTCCTCCCCGATGACAGGCATCGTCCGCTTGTGCCTCGTCCACCTCGAAGCTCGTCGTCCAGGACCAACGATGAGCTTGCTATTGAGGATACTGAAGCTGTAGCATCAGAGATGCCATTGCAAGAGAATGGCGGCTCCCCTTTCTTTTTGCAGTCGGATAATTCACAGGCTTTGGATCCGAGTTGTGCAGATGGATTTTTCACAGATGACGAGCTCGTCGTCTCTCAAGCGATCTCCAACTCAATAGCTCCAACTACCATATTTCCTGGAATGAGCTCGAGCCTTCTGCCTGACGGTCACGATTTCCAAGACTCACAAACAGCCGTTTACCAAGATGAGGCTGGGTTTGCAGGTGGCTTTCTTGCGTCAAATATTCTTCCAGTACCTCTTGTATCCGATCCATTTTTTGTCAGCATGCCCAACTCAATGAATAGCTACTACATGCAAAGTCATTTACTTGGAGAGGATCATACGAGCGCCTTGATTTTGCCCGGTGACCCGCCGCAAGATCTTGCCTTTCATTCCCAGGATCCCACATCCACTGTCCTGGAGGATCCCGGAGCCTTGCGTAGCACTCTACTAACAGCACTATCAAGCCAACTTCCAGGCCTTCACGACATCATATCAGCAACGTGGACATTTCTCCAGCGCCGTCGAGACCTAACCATCTCCGAGGACAACCCCACTCCTCTCCCCAATCTCTACATCAATTATCTCCAGTGCGCCGAGACGACAACACTACTCGCCTATTTCCACAACGCATCCTGCATCGGCGTCGAGATCCAGAACCTAGCACACAAATCCTCGTTCTACCGCCCCAACACCATCGCAGCAGATGATCCGCAGCTCCTCCTCGCCGAGGCGCGCCGGTCTTGGATACCCGCGCATTTACAGCCAACATTGTCGCAGATCCTCATCCAGCATCCAGCGTATATCGACTTGCTTCCCTTCCCGATGCTGCGGGAGCGCCTCATCACGCTCTCGACGACCGCACCTCATCTCTTCCAGCCTATGGATTTCAAGACCGATGTCCTGAGAGGCGGGCTGTATTGCCATCGTGACATGGGTGCATCTGGCGGTCGACAACCTTGGGATCTACGGAGCTGGGGGATGGCACCTTGGTTTCTGAAGAAGTGGCGGATACTAGTTGGCTAGCGAGGACGGACCCGACGTCCTAGGTAGATCTATAAGAAATAATCTATTGTTCGCAAGAGGACGCTAGAGATGGGCGGTTTGCAGTGATAAGATCCATCGACTATAACTCCCGAGCTGCCCTAGGACCGCTCGGTGTCTTTTGCTATACGTTCGCCATAGCATCCACGCTGGTCGAGTGTGGCAATCTAAGAATTATATCTCATCTGCGGTGATAATCATATGCCCGTCCTCCACCTTCAACACACACGTAATGATCACGGTTAGTTTTAGTCAGATAGTTGACGTATAGACAGAAAAGATTATCCAAATATAGATAGATATATTAACTATAAAACTCAAGGGAAGCCCCAACGGCAGAGGCGTGGACTTTTGATATGGACAATTACTACAATATAGCGCTAATTCTCGCCCGATCTACCTCTATAACCCGATTCCCTCAGACGCCACCGCTGAAATACAAATCCGGCTCTCAATTTTCGTTTGTCTGCGCATTACACCGTCCCGCTTATTTCGGAAGAATAGGCTCGGCTGGATCCTGAGGCGCTTTCATCTTCTCGGTCCCCTTGTCCTGTTTGCTGGGAGCCTTCTTGAATAATCTCAGGACCGGCGCGAATCTCTCCCCCATTGACTTCCCGCTCGACTTCCGCACTCTGAACAAGTAGTAGAACAAGACAGCCGCGCAGATGTTAAATATAATGTAGCTAAACACGATTCCGTAGTTCCTCCAGCGGGTACTGTACGTGATGGATGAGGCGCTGAGGAATTGGTCTGCGTTCGAGATGGTACAGTACTGGCAATCGGCTGTCGCTTCAGGGTTGTAGATCCTCCCCATAGCGACTGATGCGTAGGGGCCAAGGTATTCGCCGCAGGTTTGTCCAGCCGGGGGCTGCATGACGGCGAGTTCGTTGGAGGAGCATGTTACGGAGCGGCCGGATACGCCGGTTGAGGCAATTCCTGAGACGAGATCTGTTCTTGTCAGCGAGCACGCACGAGAGAAGAGAACAAGAAAGACTTACAAGTGAGAGGAGACACGCGATACATGAAGATCCAAAATCCTGGTAGTGCCTTGGGCGTCTGGAAGACACCGTTGAAGGTCAAGGTGAGCGAGAACATAAGTGTCGCGATATTACCCGCTGTCTGAGCATCAGGGAGAGCTGAGATGAGCATGTGTGCAAATGTCGAAGCGAAGACGAAGAATTGGGCAAGAAACAAGAGAATAAGGCCTTGGCGGCTAGAAGATGGGATGCCACCTCTCGTGTAGATGGGGTAGAAATATGATGCGAAGACCAGGATAGCCAGGAGGATCTGGTAAGGGATCTCAACGGTGATGTTTGCGATGAGGAACGCTTTCCAAGAATATGCCTTGGATGGGCGCTCACGAACTTCGTAGAGGTCGCGTTGCAGGATGAAGCGTGGCATGATTTGTTGGACCAAGGTCGTAAAGATGGTTGTGATCATAAAGATCGAGAAGATGATATCTTGGATACCTTGCTGCGTCGAATCGGCGTGGAAAAATGAGAAGCCGATGAACAACGCGGAGGCCACGCCCAAAAGGATCTTGGAATAGATATATCCTGGTGTGCGCCAGTACTGTTGGAAGACACGGATCGTCACCTCTTTGAGTTGGGCAAAGAAGGGCATGGCAAATTCGGAGTGCGTTCCTTCGTTCTCTTCGGCGTGTTGATCTTTCATTTCTGATTTGATGCGTGAGAGCTCGTGTTGGACATCCTGGGCTTGCTGGGAGTTCTTCCATACTTCGTGCCAATCCTTCGTCGACTTGCCAGTAGCGCCAGCTCCAACCATCGTCAACATATACTCGGCAGGGTTGTCGTCATCACCGCACTTGTCAGCACCATTCGACTCAAAGTAATCCAATAAAGTCTTCGAGTTATTTCCAATATCTCCAAAGTAAACGGTTTTTCCACCCTTAGCCAAAAAGAGCAAGCGATCGAATTCCTGGAAGAGAATAGCACTCGGTTGATGAATAGTAGCCAGGACGGCCTGCCCGTTATCCGCCAACTTCCTCAAGAAAGCAACGATAGCCCAGGAAGACTGCGAGTCGAGACCGGAAGTAGGTTCATCCAGGAAGAGAAGTAAAGCAGGCTTGGCAGCCAACTCGACACCGATTGTCAACAGCTTGCGCTGTTCAACATTCAAGCCTTCACCTGGCACTCCCACAACGGCTTCAGCGAATTCTTGCATGTTAAGCATCTTGATAACGTCTTCGACGAAATCGTACTTCTCTTTCTTGGACACGGATTTTGGTTGACGGAGCATAGCGGAGAATCTGAGCGCTTCACGGACGGTTGTGGTTTCGAGATGAAGATCTTGCTGTTGGACATATCCGGTTTTGCGCTGGAATGAATTATCGAGAGGCTTACCGGAGACTAACATATCGCCAGTCACGACACCCATAGAGACTCGTTGAGCAAGGACATCCAGAAGTGTAGTTTTACCAGCTCCAGACACACCCATTAGGGCAGTTAGAGTTCCGGGTTTAACCCAACCAGAGACATTGTCGAGGAGTCGTCTTGGCTCGCCTTTGATCTTTATGTCATAGCAGACGTCTCTCCATGTAAAGACATCAGTTTGCGGAGTCAAAGCTTGAACCTGCTCATCTTGCTCAGCCTCGAGTTCTGCATCGTCTTTTCCGGCACCCTTGGCTCCAGTGACACCAGCCGAAGCAGGGGACTCGTCGTCGCCCTTGGCTGCTTTCTCGGCAGCTGCAAGCTGATTTGGTACATGTCCACGACGGAAGACGAGCACCTCAGCAGAGCTCGATGTAGCTGAATTGAACTCGGTCGCGAAGAGGTAGACAAAGAGGAAGAAGATCATGAATGCGAACATGAAACCCAAGTTGCGCCAAATGTGCGAGTAAGAGTACTGGAACTGTGCTTGCAAATAATCGTCTCCAGAGACAGTTGTCTGACCCACCACTGCGCCGGCGATGGCACATATGAAATTGTCGCCACTTTGAGTGTAGCCGGGACCAGTGGGAACGAGAGTTGAGCAGGCAAATTGTTGGCCATGTAGTTCGTTGACAAAAAGACCTTCGAAAGCATAGGCCACAGGATTGATCCAGGAGATCCACTTAAACCAGGGATGCATGAGAGGTCGCGGGACTGAGAAGGTCAGAAATAATTAGACCAAAGAAGTGAATATTACTTACTAACAAAGCCAGTATATATGACAATGGCGAGTGTTGTGACACCTGCAATTGCTAGCGCTTGAGAGACCGTCTTTGTAGCCGCCGCAATACTTCTGTAAATTTGACTCATCTGAAGGGAAAGTCAGTAAGAGCGTCTTAGAGACCAGGTTCCGAAACTGACCGTAAGAATAGCGACAAAATTGAACAGGAAGAATATGAAGAACTGCGAAGGTTCTCGTCTCAACCCAGCCAAGAAATACAATATGATATTGAAGCAGGTAGCGATGGCAAATTTCACAGGAATGTCAGCCACAATACCAGCCATCGCCTCGGTGAAAGGATGATAGAAAGCATAAGATGCCTGTTTCTCGACAATCGGTCGTTGGGAATAGAGAGTGTTGACTTCCGAGATGGCAATGAGGGCATTCAAAAGGACAGCGAAGAAAAGAACACCTCCTTTTTGGAAGAAAGACGAGGTATTATTGGGAGTGCCGTAGAAAATAGATCCAATGATCAGAGCCAGGATGATTTGACCAATGATCGTGGTGATGGTCGAGGTTTTGTCGTTCCACAATCGTTGGTAGGCTCGCTGAGTACAATATCTTATCTGCATGGGAATGCTGACAGTATATGGCGATTCGGGACGTAAATGTTTCGCTTGCATGCCTTGATGACTTGCTTTGAACTGCTCGAGTGTCTTTCCGCCCATTGGAAATTCTTCCTCATGATCCTTGATTTCTTCGATTAAGTCCTTATGCATTTGGGATTCTTTCCAGTACTTCTCGAATTCTTCGGGCGATCGAGGAACCTTATTCTCGTATCCTTCTCGAACCTTGCGTTCCGAGGGGTTCGTGACTGAGGTCAGGAAATCACCAGTGGTCTGCCGAGGAGGGCATTCCCAACCCATATCGACGAAATACTGCTTGGCCTCTTCGCAAGGACCGAAATAGATCTGACGGCCTGCATAGAGGACGATTGCTTTGTCGAATTCGTCATAGATCGCCTGAGATGCTTGATAGATGGCAACAAGCTGGACGGTACCAGCCAAGTTTGCCGACATTCTCAGTGATTTGGTGAACTCTAGAGCAGTTGCTGCATCGAGACCTCTTGTGGAGTTGTCCCACGAAGCGATTGGAGAACCAGCCAAGGACATTTCCGCGATACTGACACGCTTTCTCTCACCACCTGAAACCCCTCGCACGAAGTCGTTGCCGACCTTGGTATTGTATGTATGGGAAAGACCGAAAATGGTCATGGTTACTGCAGCGAAGTGCTTTGCCCATGTTTCTCTGCTCAACCCTTCAACTAATCGTTGACGAGGGGTTCGGACGCGGGCAGCGAATTCAAGGGTCTCACCGACTGTGAGATGGGGGAAGTGTTTGTCAACTTCTTGATTATAGACAATCTCACCCCTGAATTCCTTCATCATTTGCTTCTGAGTAATACCTAATCATTGTTAGTGGTAAATTCTACATCCTGCGTTCTTTACTCGAAGTCCACTCACCATTGTAGTGGATGGCGGATTGAGACTTCATATCCAAGCCATGGAGTTCACCCATCAAAGTCTTGAGCAATGTAGAGCAGCCCGAACCTGGCCGTCCGAGGACAATGAGCATTTCTCCCGACTTCAAAACGCCCTCAAAGTCATTAAGAATCGTTTTCTCGGGACCTTTGCCGAAGTACTCCCCAATTCGAAGCGGGGCCAGAAGCAGGGAGCCCACGTTCTTCTGTAGGTTGATAGCGGAACCGGAACCACAGACTTTCAAATTTTTCCAGACAACACCAGCACGTCTTTGAATAACCTCATTTTCATCCATCAAATTCATGAGCCTAAAAATAGGTTAGCCTTGCTCCAAGGTTCGACTTGTATTTCGACTTACATTCTGGCCCATTTATATGGGTCGAACTCGGGAGACTTGGGATCAAGCACTGCATCTCCGACCTTGATACCGGCCAAAGTATCTCTTCTCTGCAATTGTGTTCCGTTTGTTCTCGTTGAGGTTCGCGTAAGAGATCCTCCGCCCTCTAACTCTGTTGCGATCCTAGTAAGCTCCTCGGCATCGCCAGCACGAATTGGCGCAAATTCCCGTCTTTCGCGTGCAGACCTGCTGGTCTGCGTTCTCTTGATTTGAAGGTCCTTTTCATCGTCAAACTCGGCAGCTGTAGAGCTTGTTTTCGTGTGATAAAGATGTGGTCTCTCGTATTCGGTATCCTTGACAATACTTCCATAATTTTCAATCCGTGAATTATTTGCGTAGTCTATTGCATTGCTTTCGTGGGTCTCTGTTTGCGAGGGTTCTCCGGCAGACGATCCACTGTGATCCATATCCGAAGCTCCTACGCCCAAGATGTTTTCAGTTCTTTGGGGATTCCACTCCGTGTCCTTCTCGGAAGCCATGATTGATTTTCAGATGGGGCCGTCTCCGAGAATGACGTGGTGTGGATGGATATTGGGCGAGGCCGGAAGCAATCAGCTGTAATGCTGGATTGTTTCGTTTTCCCAAGAAGCAGAAGGGGAGAAGTAGAGAAGGGGAAGCGGTAAGGGAGAAGAGAAGAAGAGAAAAAGAGAAGCACGGAGGCAGAACGAAGCTCAATGCTCCTCACAATTAAATAAATAAATAAATGAGTGACCGATTCACAGGTGTGGGAAGCAAGCCCTTTTGGACTGATTGCAGAGGTACAGGATGCTTGAGGTTAGCCGTTCGCGATAGTTCCCCTTAGCCTTGGGCCCAGTCGAGGGTTGACCTCATCAGAGCGTGCTGGGGGGCCAATGATCAGCGGCTTACTCGCAGTCATTCTGAGCCATGAAAGTCTGGGAACGGAGGGAAGATTGGTCCGAGAAAAGTTTCACAAACATACGGAGGGTGCCGGGCAAGCGCTCTCTGTCTGCGTATGCTTTGTGGATTGAGGGGTGGATACCACAGCTTCGACCAGGATGCGGTGGAATGTACAGTATGTACAGGACAGTAGTTCGTATTGATTATCAAGATATCGGGAACCAGTATGGATCGGAGGCAGGTATGGAGCGGAGACTCCGTTTCCGACTCTTGGGCACAAACATTTTGATGGAGAGGAATGTGCCTCTTTGGGCACTGCGGTGTGCTGCTGTGTTCATCCGCGCAGGAGCTGTTGAATCTGTTGGAGCTGTTGCACGGAATGGATGGACTTACTCATCAAACCGCATGCGGCACGAGAGAGGAGAGGTAGAGGCGGCCGCGTGCGTTTCTCAGGGCTCTATGTCACATGACCTAGCGAGGGACAGCACAGCTCATACTTCCTGTAATCAACATCCAGTACCTCCGTTGTTTACCCTTTCGCTAAAAGACAAAGACGAGGCGAGACGAGACGAGACGACGTGGATATCCCTTACAAATCGGACGTTTGATTGCTGCCGGGATGCCCTACTGTAGAGGCTAGACGCTTGAGCTAGACGCCGTGATACGTAGTAAATGTGGCTCGTCCAGGTGGTTGCGTATCCCCTCGGTGCTCCGGTTGCACCGGCTGCCCTATGTCTGCCCTATCTCCCTACAGCACGCCCGCCGAGGACAATACTCCGGACTTACTGTGATGTCTGTAATGTCGACCGATCTTATTTTAGATCTCCTCTGATCTCGTCCGCGTATTTTTATACTATATCGCATGCCCTCCGTTCCTACGGAGGTACAGTAAGTATACTCTGCATGTATCTCCTCTGTACCTTCGTATGTACTTTACTAGCCCTCCCTTCGCTTCTGAAATAACACTACCATCACTTAATAATCCCCCCACTACATCGGTCGATATTATCAAGTATAACAACCAGAAGTCACTTCCTTATTCGCTCAAAAGCAGTAATCTTTCAGAATGCTTCATTTTGAGCCGAATCACTATCAAGTGGCGAAAATACTCGGAAGAAGCGAGAGAATATTCAGGGGGACAGTAATTATCGCCCCACGTTAACTCCTCCGCCCCGTCGGCGCAACAACAAATGCCATCCAAAACTCAAATTGCACTCTTCTCCGCCGCGAGGCTCATCGGATCCGGCTGCACCCAGATTCCGCCCATCGTTCCCTCCCTCGCCCCCCCTACGTCACACTTCAAAGGCTTCCAGAACAACACATCCGAGATATCTACCTTTATTTTATGCACGCCTTCACAATTCTACTGTACGGCTCTGGTCGCCCGGGAGTTCGAGGTGAGGCGGATACGGGTTAAGATAGGTTGATGCGGTAATGCTTGGGAGACGTCAGAGATGGCGCTTCTATTGTACCGGTCTTTGTGGTTTGACGCCAGCCTGGTCCAGATCACCGCCGTTGAGACGGAGGTTTACGCCATGGCATCACGGCATATCACTGCCACGTGGGTTAGAGGTTGGAAATCTTCGGTGAGAATTCAATCTGATGTGTGACGCTGACAATCAACTTTCTCTGTGCTGCTCTGTGGTGCTTGGTGAAGAAGTAACACGCTGATATTGCAGGCAGTACGTACATTCACGTGATCTCTCTCGAATAGCAGCCTCAGTCCACCATCCACATCCCCATCCATATTGATATTTATCACTTGAGAGCCACAAACATATCTCACAAACCCAACAAAAAGTGCTACACCGCAAATATTCCCAATTCAATACTTCAATAGCAAAAAGCGCCCAGTGTCAAAAATACTCCATAATCACTTAATAATATACTCCTATCTCAAGAGGACTTCTCTTCATACTATACTCGTACAGAATACATCGAATTTAACATTCGATCCACAACAGACAGAAAACTTTCTACCAAACTATCTCATCCTCACCTAACCGACCGGGTATTCTACTAAAAGACGAAGTATCTGCAGAAAAAAAGTCGACATGCAAGCCGCCAGTTTCCTCAAAATATCGGTCCTAGAACCACCTGATGAGCCCGCGAAAGGCCGCATCTATTGACGATAAAGTCAACCAGGCTTCCCGTCTACGGATTCGAGACGCTCATGGGATTGAGAGCCCTCAGAGCGAAGCCTGCTTTTAGGTGCTGTGGAAGTGAGCAGGTAAGGTAGAGTTTCGGACCTTGTCAAGAGCGAAAACATGTTTCTTGGATAGGAGATGAATATCGGCGGAGCAGGAGGAAATGGTCTATGGCTGATACTAGTTTCTGTCGTTGCTCTGCGCGATAAAAGCTTAGTGGGGCTCTTGCTGTTTAACGTTTCCTGATGTTGGATCGCTGTACTGTATTTCCAAATCTACTTCAGAGAGCGCAGGAGGTGCTATTTTTCCCTCCTCGTCAAGTCAGGTGCATCCAGTCACTTCGAAATGTCGGGAATAGATGGGCTGGCAACCTGCAAGAAACTTACTTCACTTGAGGACGTTTCGAGCTTGTAACGGCATGAGCTTTGCATCCAGATGGCTACCCAATCCTCTACAATGCCGACGCAAAAAACCCACTGCATCTTTTTTCAAGTTTCTGGTCGAGTAAGACCTTGGCGCATACATACGATCTCAGAACAATCACTTGAGTAAGAGAGCAACGAAAAACAGTTCAGAGCTAGACTAGCTTGCATTGAAATCGTTGGAATCAGATTCAATGTGTCCGAATGTCAATTCCCAGAATTGGGAGTGGTTGATCAATGAATCGTTGGTTTTGATATACTGTCCTATCTTCCACCTGTTGAAGTAACTTTCGCGATGCGCATAGGCTTCCCGTACAGACAAAACCTCTAGTAACACCTCTGATTTATACTAAGACGCATTTGTATTTGTAACGCGAGCAATAAAGAGGAAAGGAAAAGACAGGGAAGTCTATAGCTTAGCCCTCGGCACCTCCTCTTTAAGAGCCTCCTCATACATCCTGTCGATCTCAGAGCGGAATTTCTTCGCCGTTTGGGGACGCTTGAGCTTCAATCTGTTGGTGAAAAGAGGTCAGAGTCAATTCTGTTGCTTTAAAGGCTGGAAAGAACAGGAGAACTTACGTAGGAGTCAAAAGCTCGTTATCAATCGTAAACGGCTCAATATCTAAATGCACTGCCCGAACTTTCTCATAGCTGTTGAACTTGCTCTTCTTTCCAATCTTTTCCAACTCTTTAACAACCGCTTTTCGCACCTTCGGATCCTGACCAGCGGCTTTGACGGCAGCAATATCTGTGGGATCAATTGTCTTCTTCAGAATGGCAGAGCAGAATGGGGCGAAAGTAGCGGGATCCACACCAAGGATGGAGACGAGGAATGCTTGTGTGGAATCGCCGTGGACGTAAGCTTGCGCAAGGAGATTCGAATTCGCGAGATAAACATTCTCGATGCGCTCAGGAGAGATGTATTCACCCTGCGCCAGCTTGAGGACATTCTTTACACGGTCGATGATCTTTACGCGGCCCATGGAATCAATCTCTGCGACGTCACCTGTGCGGAACCAGCCATCCTCCAGAATTGCCTTCTCGGTCTCTTGTGGGTTGCGATAATACTCCCTGAATCGAGCCTTTCCACGCATTAGAAGCTCCCCCCGAGGATTAGGAGAGTCTGTCACGAGGTAGTCCATATCGGGGACGGATTGCAGACAGGCTTCCATGGACGGAGCCACGGCTCCACAGTTCCCTGCTGAAAGGTCGCCTTCGAGTTGACATGTGGAAATGGCGTAGGTTTCGGTAAGGCCGTAGCCTTGGAGAAAATCGTTTCCTAGGGCAGCGCGCAGAAATTGGTGTAGTGAAGGGTCCAGAGGTGCAGATCCTGTCACCATTCCTCTTGCTCGCTGGAGACCTAAAGCAGACGCGACCTTGGGGGTGTAGATTCGGTCGTAAAGGAAATGCTTGTTGCTCGCTTGTCCAGGAGGCAATTTCATGGCTGCAAGCTTGCCGTTAATGATATGTCGGCCAATGGCTCCTTTCATGCCTGGCGCGTCCACTGTACCAGCTCGGATGGCTGTTCCGAATCGGTTGTAGAGTCGGGGCACGGAGTTGAAGCTGGTGGGGCGCAGCATCTTCATGTCGTCGATAAGACCGAGTATGTCGCCACGAAAATAGCCCACTGCCGAGCCAATTGAAAGCGCTCCATGCTCCGCCAGCCGCTGGTAGATGTGTGCGAGGGGAAGGTACGAGATAATGACGTCGCTTGGAAGGGAATCAGTGAAGACTCGAGAGCTAGCTGTTGCTGCTGTAGCATTGGCATGGGTCAGGACTACTCCCTTGGGATTGCCTGTCGTTCCACTCGTATAGTTGATTGTGATGATATCTTCTGAGCGAGGTGGGTTCATGGGACGTTTAGATGCAGCTCCGATGGCTTCAACGTCTTTGATATAGTGAATAGCAATTCCTGAATCTGCTGCCAATGCGTTCAAAATCGCAGATTTGGAGTTGCCGGGTATCTCTCCAGCGTCTATTGGGTCCAAGCAAATTATGAACTTGAGTGTAGGTATGCGTTTGGCGGCAGCAAGCTTGAGAAGGGTGGGAACGTGGGGAAGAGAGGTGATGACGCAATTGAGGGTTGCGTGGTTGATAATGTATTCGGTGGTATCTGGGCCCAGAGTATCGTAGATCGAAACGGAAAAGAGGGACTGAGACATACACCCAAGATCTGTCCTCATCAGTATAAGGCGTCGTTTGGCTTGCAGCAAACTCACCAGATATCTGCCACTCTGGCCGGTTCTGACACCACAATCCAACCCCGTATTTATCATCTGTCACTCCAGCCTTCTTGTGCAATTCGACGATTCCAGCACCAAAGTTCTTTCTTCGCTCTGCCGTCTCTCCGTATGTAATCCACTCATAATTACCCCAGGATTTCGTCACAGGATCCCACGGTCGGCTTCCCAAACACCGAGCACTGGGCCTCTTTGCAACGGTGCTCTCGAAAATATCGTGCGCAGTCTGAATCTCGGGATCAATGGTCTGCAGTAAAGGACCATCCACAAACCGCCAATGCCTGTAGACAGCAGACCGGCCTTCACGCTCGCTGCCGGGGACGGGGAGAGAGTATGGCGCGCCCGGAGGAGGGCCAGCGTGCAACGCCTTGGCGTATGCATCGGGATCTTGTTGGCGGATGGGAGCCATGATGCTGTATGATCCAAGAGTAAAGCAATGGAATAACTGAGGATCTACGTTGGAAATAAGTAAAGGAGCTAGGTGCGTGGAATGCGGGAAGTGGAGGGTCTTACAGCTGAAATTGCAGAATTATACTACAATAAGCCTCGTCTATTACCGAGTCTACCGACGCTCGATGACAATGTTTAACGAACAAAGAAGAGAAAAGAGGTTGTTGATACAGCAGAATTTGGCTGTGGGAAGGATGGACCTGAGATCAAAGTACCACACAGCTCGGATTTCACAGTGCTGAGAGGTCGAGAGATCTGAGTTGCTGTCAACCATGGTGAGCGAGCGTGGTGCCCACATGCCTGGGCCGAGGCTTGTAGCCAACGGGGCTTATCAACCAATAGAGAGAGCCCCGGGTAAGCTTTGCGGATAAAGGACCTCGGCGGCGGAGAATGAGCTATGAAGAGTTTAGGTTGAAGTCGAAGATGCCGAAGATGCCATGTTTGCCCTTCTCTTCGACATACTCGAGGACCTGGACCATGGAGAGGAAAGGGGGTTCTGTCCCAAATTGGTCCGGTCGAGATGGTCAACCCCCGGATTTCTCCAGAAGCACATGCATTTTTGCCGGGCCAACCGCAGCGGCAGCTGACAGAATAGTAAACAAACGTTCCTTGTCCTGCCACTTAGCGAAGTTCATCAGCATCCTTCTTGCTGGAGCTGTTTCCATATCCTATTTGATTCTTTGAGCTAACATGTGACTTCATATTCTTCTCAGTAAGTGACTGATTCAACCAGATATAAGATCGCACCTTTGAAAGTCTCAAGCATAGGCCTGCCTTTGAGTCCTGTCCATTATTGCTTGTCATCCTGCATCTGTCTCGCCTCGTTGGCTCAGAAAATTTTTGGTTCAATATCTTATCTCCATTGCTTTTGTATCCATTTTCCTAGCGACACCAGATCTTGTGCGCCTATGGCAATATTGTCTAGCGACAGTGGAAGATGCTATCTCTTTCTTTGACTAGGCTCAATACTACAGTTTGAATGGGCACGAATAATGAAACACCGCTTGACTCCAGATAACACAGAATGAGATCTTCATCAACTCCACAGATGTCCTTAAATCCCTAGGATTCCAAAATTAGCCTTCCCCTTTCCCCGCACTCGGGCTATCTTTCTGCGAGGAAGCTTCCTCTACATATGTGGGGTTTACAGCCTGATGATACTACTGCGCATATATCACGTGCAAAGCTGCATGCGATCCTCTCATTCATCTCTATCTTGGGCAAGAATACGGCACATCATTGCAGATCCTGTGATAATTTCCCGTCCAGTAGCTCAAGGATGAGGTAAAGGTTTCAATATATTTCCGTTGCAATCCAGATGTCTCCCTTCGAAATGTCGAGTAATATTACTCTAGTCTCTATAAATCCAGTTGCAAACTTCTGCTATCATGAAACTGCTCAATACATTTTTTGCTTTTTCCTCTCTCCTATCCACCTGTTATGCAGACTCTCAGCTTGGCCATGACAAAACATGTATCGTCAAACCAGGAGGCCATGCCTCAATCGACGATGCACCCGCAATCATCTCTGCCTTCTCACGATGTGGGCAAAACGGAAGAGTCACCTTCTTGAACACCACATATCATATCAATACCGTGATGAACACTACAGGTCTGAAGAATTGCTATGTGGATCTCCAAGGAACATTGTTGGTACAAGAATCTCTATTCTTACTTCCAATCTACCACTGACTAGACCTAGTGGGGCACAAATATAACCTACTGGCTCAATCACTCCATCCCAATCGGCTATCAAAACCAATCTTCAGCCTGGATATTCGGCGGCGAAAACATCAACTTCCAGGGCCATGGGTACGGGACTCTCAACGGTAGTGGAGATGTTTGGTATACCTTTATCCACGGCCAAAGCAACTACCCAGGGCGTCCACATGCCATAACGATCTGGAACACCAAGAACTCTGTTTTCGAGGGCATCAGATTCGTTCAAAGTCAGATGTGGTGAGTTGTCTCTTTCTGCGCTCTAAATTTGAGTATAGAGGCTAATATAAGGTAGGACTATGACGGTGATGCACTCCTCTAATATCCTCCTCCAAGATATCTACGGCTCGTCTTCCCACAGCCTCCCTAAAAGCCCAGCTAACACCCCCCCAGTGAACAACACATCCAACAGCGGCTCCGTCTCGTCCAACACCGACGGCGCAAACACCATCTACGCCTCCAACATAACCTTCTCCCGCTGGAGCGTCACCAACGGCGACGACGGCATCGCCATGAAAGCCAACAGCACCGACATCACGATCCTCGACTCGGCCTTCTACTCCGGATCCGGCATCGCATTCGGCAGTATCGGTCAATACGAAGACGTATACGAGACGATCGAGAATGTACAGGTAAAGAACATCACGTGCGTGAACACACTGCACGGGGCTTGGATGAAGACATGGACGGGACAGCACGTAGGATATCCACCAAACGGAGGCGGCGGCGGGCTAGGATGTCCGTCTATCAATTTCATTCCCATCGCTCTCCCTTGGCGCTTCCTGCTCCTGAGAGCAAAGACCCATTTGCTGACCCTTCACGTAGATATCAAAAACATCCACCTATCCGACTTCACCCTCCGGTCCGTCCAGAACCCCTTCAGCATAACCCAATGCACGACGTTCTCCGGCGTCGCCGGAAACTGCAGTTCGTCGCTCTTCGCCATCTCAGATGTAGCCTTCACCAACGCCATCGGTACGCAGACAGCAGATCCGATAGCAAGTTTAGGATGTAGTGCCAGTGCGCCTTGTGCGAATATCGCCATTACTGGTATGGAATTGACGCTCACGAATGGAAGTACTGCGAGTGGGTATAATTGCAATGCGTTGGAAAATCCAATCGGGTTTAATTGCACGGGTTCTACTTGTTTGACGGGGAGTGCTACGGGTCTTTGTTGAGGCTTCAGGTTGTAGGTGTTGAGGAAGGACAAGAGTTCCCTGTTCACTCTCGACCCAACATCAGACCAGAAAGTGTTTTGATGTATTACTTTAGCAGTAGGCATAGCTGAATCTAAGGAAATGGGTATGTTCTTAACGCCTGCCAATAGGTCAAAAAAGGGCAATGTCGCCCCCTCTACTCCGTGCGTGCAAAAGATCTTCTCTGTTAACACTCGCTCCCTTATAAGCAACCTTCCCCAGGGGCAAGCAATCTATACAGTTTTTTTTTGCCAATTAAAAAAGAGTACAACCCCAACGCCATAGCTCGACCGAACGAACTATACAATGCAGGCGCTCTAAGACTATCTAGACATGAACGGGAAAATTCACCATTACGCCATCCGACCATCATTATCATTAGGTTTCTACGCGGTATGCGGTCGTTTCGTGATGAAGAATCATGCTGATTTTTCGTGTTGGGTGGAGACACGTTGGAGTGAGACAACTGTGAAACATTAGCAATGCGAAATGGAACGAGGGGTAAGCCGGGTTGTGACTCACCGAAATCTTCTAAAGATCTCTGCTTTTGGTTCTTCTTCGGTGATTTTCCGTGCATGAGATTGTCGAAGCCGGTACTATCATGAAGAAGATAGTAAACACCGCCCATGATGCAGAATACACCGAATGAGAAGATCCAAATACGCACGACAGCCACAATAGAAGTTCGACCACCAACGAAGAAACCAAAGAGACAGAAAAATGTTGCAAGAACATCGACGACTAAGATAGCGCCAGTCAATTGCCATGAAGGAATCGAAGACCAGAACGGTCCATTGGCACGAGTGATGAAGATCAGCCAGTTCTCAGTAAGAGAGATCTCCAAGAAAACGACCTCATCGAGAATGCCAAAGTTCTGAACGATACCCCCATCCTGACCGCGAGCAATCATGGTCGTAAGGGTGACCCAGGTACCAACTGCAAGGACAATGCCTAGAAGGACGGACATACCCCACAATTTAGGTAGATTCCACTTTACTGGAGTTTTGGAGAATGGAGCATTGTCATAGGCGATGGCGAGCGTAGCGACATCAGCGAAAATGGCGATGAACACAACCAACTCAATATTGAGAGATCGATTCAAGATGGCGATCCACAGACCAAGGAAAATCTCCAAATGAATCGACAAGGCAATTCGGTAGACCACGTAAGCGTACATGCGGTGGAAAATCTGGCGAGAAGTCTTGAGAGCATCGATAATAGCACCGAGCCCAGGGGCCAAGAAGACGATATCAGCAGCGGATCGAGCAGCATCAGAAGCACCCTCAACCGCAATACCAGTATCGGCCTTCTTAAGAGATGGAGCATCATTGACACCGTCGCCAGTCATGGCAACAAGGTAGCCACGCTGTTGAAGAATCTCGACGACATTGAACTTGTGCTGTGGGAAGACCTCAGCGAATCCATCAGCTGCCTCAACGAAATCATAGACCTCCGAGCCTGGCATATCTCCACCACCACCGAGTCCAAGACGCTCAGCATTGTAGACATTGGTACCGAGACCCAATTGACGGGAGGTCTCGCGAGCAATACCGACGGCATCACCAGTTAACATCTTAATTGAGAGACCCAGAGTCTTGGCTTCATTGATAGTGCGGGCAGTGTCGTAACGAGGAGGATCCGAGCAAGGCATGATACCAAGGATTTCCCAAGAGCCTTCACCACGCTTACGAGCGACACCAAGAGATCTGAAGCCACGAGTAGCAAATTCAGCAACCTTGTTCTTGTAGGCTTGATCAATCTCATCGGGGATGGGGTGATCTTCTTCGACGGTCTTCAAGACAATAAGTGGAGCACCCTTAACACAGACGATGCGTTCACCTTGTGGAGACTCGACGACGGCTTGGACCTTCTTGGAAACGGGATCGAATGGATGGAAATCAATAACCTTGTATTTAGATAGAACAGACTTGGCGCGAGGGTAGTAACGGAGGGCCTTCAAGAAAGCCTTGTCGATGGCATCGATACCCTTCTTCTTGCGAGAGGCAGCAAGACAAGCAGTCAACATGAGATCATCCGGCTCAACACCAGGGACGGTGAAGGGTTCAGCAAGAGAGAGTTTGTTCTTCGTTAATGTACCGGTCTTATCGGAGCAGAGAATTTCAACACCAGCGAGAGACTCGATAGCTGAGAGCTTCTGGACAATGGCCTTCCTCTTGGCAAGGTGTGCAGCACCCACAGCCATGGTGGTAGTAACAACGGCTGGGAGACCGACTGGGACACCAATGATAGTGATGGCAAGAGTGTACTCTAAGATGGTGACAATTGGGTTGGAGCGGTAGAAAGAAGAAATCCAGACAATCAAGTTAGTGAAGATGACGAGGATCAAAAGCACCGTTCCGATACCATTCAGTACTTCAGTGAAATGACCAGTTACGCCGGAGGCTTGGTTCACAAGAGCAGCAGCACGACCAACGAATGTGTTGTCCCCAGTAGCAGTAATGACCATGAAGGCCTCACCACGCTTGACACCAGACGAAGCATAACATTGATCTCCCTTATGTTTATCGACCGCGAGGGACTCCCCAGTAATGGCAGATTGATCGACTTGGAGGAAAGCATCTTCAGTGACAAGGCGGCCGTCGGCGGGAATGATGGTACCCTGGACAAAAATTCATAAGTATGCAGGTTTTATGAGTACTCGGGGTGAACTTACTTCTTCGATTTGGAGAATATCACCAGGAACAACCTCAGTAGCGTCGATCTCAAAGAGACGGCCGTCACGTAGTACGACAGCCTTCAATGCGAGAGTCTTCTTCAATTCGTCGACAATTGAACCAGCATGGAATTCTTGGATGAAACCAACAGCTGCGTTCAAGAGTAACAGAGCGCAGATAACACCAAAATCGACCCAATCCTCAAGACCAGCGGCAAGTACAGCAGCAGCCTATGGAGAACAGCCTTGTTAGCGAGGGGATTCAGTGAATGTTTGACATTTGGCATATCAGAACTAGGACTGCGGGGTGAAGACGAGCAAAGCTGGAGACATGAAATAACAAACATACCTCCATGACGAATTGAATTGGACCAACAAAGTAACTAAGGAACTTCAAGATCAAATTCTCCTTTTCTTCCTTCATCTGGTTCATGCCATACTTCTTGCGACGGGTGAAGACCTCTTGCTCTGTGAGCCCAATGCGGGTATCGGTAGCCAACTGATCTTCAGGCACAACACGTCCTCCACCCGGCATGCTGGGATCCGCCTCGCCTTCTTCCTCTTCTTGGTGACCATCTTGTGATTCGAGCTCGTCGATCAGAGCATCCATGTCCTCGTCTTCCTCCTCATCTTGGTGGTACGGTGATTTAAATGCCTCAGGTTCGGAGCCACGATGAACCTTCTCATCAAACTCGCCAGACTCGATATTGGTATTAAGGTGATCGGGAGCGTCGAAAGAGGGCTCCCGCGAATTCACACTATGGTCGGCCATGTTAAAGTGAGCGTTGAGCTCTGCTCTGGCCGTGATAGAAGAAATGACAAATCCTCTCTAGGACGTGAATTATGTATCGACAGGAAACGATTGCAGAAATAAGGAGTCCTAGGAGGAAGAGGAGGAGGAGGAGGAGGAGTCGCGATCGCAGGTGATTAAGAGTGCAAGGGAGAGGAGAGGCTCCGACCGACCGTCGATTGTCGGAGAATCGAAAGGTGGAGGTGGAAAGAGAGGAAGGTTCTCTTTGAGGAAGCCCCAACCATGAGTTGCGATTCCGATGTTAGCGGGGAATTAGTAGCTCGAGAGCAAACAAAAAACGCTCGCTTATCAGAAGATCATCTCTAAAGAGACTTCCCCACTGTTGTCGAGTTCACGCTTCAATTAGTCCTCCTCCAAATTCTCGAATTCAAATATATATATTCTCATATTCTTATGAGAAATGCGCTCATTAACAGATTTAGGATCGTATGATTTTAAACAGCTCCAATGTATTATGAATGTTCTTCCGATTATTCCTACAATCATCACATGTCTGCACTTCTCTACTTCGTACCAAACCCGGAAAGCTAATCATACCTGCCGAACTGCAGCTCCCAAGAAGCAGCACAAGTGGCAATGTGCGATACATATGGAAAGACGACTCATCTACGAAGTATCTCGACTTCATTCCTGACTTGGTTCGTACGCTGCGTATTCCAATGCGGGATTTGATTTGCCTTGGCTGGCAGCCCAGTACCCTCGTGCGTCTACTACTCTGCCATTCGCTACAAACCATTTGACAATTGATATCGGTTTGGACCGGGAGAGTCCCGTTCCTGGGCCTACTCACAAGCTTTGAATCTCCCTTCTCCAGCTTGAGACTGCAGAGTATCTCCAGCCATCGCACGAAGAAATCAAGAAATCACTGGTCTCTCAAGCAGCACCATCTCGCGTCCGTGCCGCTTCCTCGTCACCAGATTGGCGGACGAGAGGATAACGTCAAATCACCCACAAGGTTCAGAACAAAACAGTCTCGCCATACCGCCGAGCTCAGAAGCCTCGAGACTCGACGAATAAGAGCATCATCGGCAAGTGCCAAGTGGTCTAGCGGGGTTGGCACTGTGATATCTTGCCCAGCCAATATCCCCGTACCACGCAGACGGCATCTGGGTTAGTAATTCCATTGATTCAGTTCAATTATTGAAGATCTCGAAATCTCGGCATGTTGAGACCAAGTGTTTGTGTCACAGTGGTCAGAGTAGTGACTTTGTCTTGGCGTCTCAATATAATTCACTCTCTTCAAATCCTTGACTAAGATCACAACTACTCGCCAAGATCCTCAACCATCTAATCACCGCACCGTCCATCAGCACTAGGCGCTGTCCATATTAGATGTCTCACGCGGCATTATAGCACAAGTGCGACCAAGTACAGCTCTATAATTTCCAAGCCTCCAAAAACCAAGACAGGATGCGAGTCTAAAAAGGGCAATGCTTCATTCTATGGTTCTGAATACCGCCAAGCCCCGTCCTTGACTCTGGGACCGATATCCAGCACCAGGAACGGGCCCGCGAACGTGCTTTCTCGCTGCGGTCTAAGCCCTCTCTATATATGATCTCGAACATCAAAATCCAAGCGCGGCTTTGCAAGCTTGCGAATTGGATTTCTCAACAACCCAAGGGAGGCAGGCAACAGTGCATTCTTAAGGCCAAGGCCAAGCACGTCTCTATCAGCGCGAAGGAGTTACGAAGTCCTCATCCGTGAATCTTCTCTTGTACAGTAGCATTGACTTGAAACCCATCCTCTAACTACCATCCCGACACCCATTCCCGAGATTCCCCAGATGCCACTTAGTTAGGCATTAGGTATTGGCTGCAGAGAACGCCCAGGCTTCATGAACAAAAAATCACCCAAGGCCTGAGATCCTCTGCATGTGGCGGGTGAGCACTATTCTCAGCGTGCTAGTCGAGGACGTCTACAGTGTGAGCTCCGCAGTCATATCTATGCGCAAGCCGCGATGTGCGGCGAAACCTCGCGCGTAAAAGGGCATATATTGAAAGCCCGCCTCCCACGCCTATCCAACGCCAAAAGCCGGGATCGCACCGGCGGCCTTCCCAGATCCAAACTCCCCGATTTCTCGCCGCTTCACGCCGTCACCGAAACCCCAGACCTGATATCGTACATCATTATCTATCATTCAATCGTAACCTCAGTATATCTTGAAATCTATCGTCTGCTGTATCATGTTCTGCCGTAGCCCCTGCGTGCTTTCCGAGTCCCCTTTGTTCGACTGCCTCCTTTCGGTGCCCCTCACACTCGTCTGGTTCCCCAGATTATGTTCCAGGGTATAGTCTTGTGGGAAACGGCCCACGAAGGAGAGGGCATATTTATCGCCCGTACGCATGCCGTGGTGTTCGGTTATTGCGAAGGCGTTTACGGCGGGTTGGAGCTCGACGATGAGGCGGCCGAGGGAGGGGACCGCTGTTGCGATTATGCTGAGATTCATCATCGCTCTGGGGATCGTTAGCCTGTGTCGAAGAAGGAAGGGGAGGCAAGACGCACTGCTGCCACATGCTAGAATTGATATTCGCCCATGTCTTATCTGTGGACTTGACCAGTATCTCAAAATAGTGTATCTGAACCGCCGTCGCTGCGCAGACGATAATCCTCGTTGCAAATAAAGCCAAAATCCGCCATCTCTTTGACCGCGATACTTGAACCCTCCAAAAGACTGTACAGGGAAGTAGGATCAAGGCGGCATCGGTGATGATGTCGAGGGCTGCTATCGATCGGTATAACGCTCCCTAAATCACGTCAGAGTGAATTCTGCTGACATGCAGACGATGGCATACTTGGTTAATGCATTTCCCGGTAAACTCCCACGGCCGAGGCAGCGCACATCTGAAGGCGAGTGCGATGACTGAGGAGAATCCCCAGGTGATGATGACTGCGATCAGCGCGTTGCTCGCAATCATCGAGTAGCCCTCGGCCATCAAACTCTTGACGAGCAGAGCAAGCGAACTCTTGCTGAACACTATTGTCGCCACGAGTAGTATCTGGGCGGCGTATTCGTACTGCTGTTGCGTTAGACGGTGCGGACGAGGGTATGATCGGCTTCGGACGCTGCCGTACCTTTTCATATAGATCAAAATTGCGATCGGAGACGATGGCCTGCTTCTTTCCCAAGCCATGATTGACCGCTAATTGCACGAATACACTCTGGACAACACCCAGGACCTGCGATGGTTAGTCTGGGTCGGGTCTTGAGGGGGGTTTGCAGTCCGTACCATGGCCAGCGCGAGCAAGACGTCGTCGGCCTTGATGAAGCGCACTATATACCATCGGGTGAAGAGGCGGGCGACGACGGTCACCAGCATGAGGATGAGCAGCGTGTAGAGCACGACGCACACATATCCGCCCCGATCATCGTCGGTGATGATGAAGAGGGGTGGCAGCGCACCAGCTCCCGACATTGTGGTTTAAGTTTCCCTCGAGACTGCAGCGATGGGGATGCTCGTCAGTTTGGACCGAAGCGACTTTTAGCTGAAAGCACCAGCCAGAATGCCAAGCATTGCGAGGAGATGAGTGGGATGGATGGGATGGAGGGGGAGGACATGCGCGGAGTACAAGTGTACATGACAAGTGTACATGTACGGGGTGAGAAGGGCCAGGGGTGAGGGAGGAGAGTCGAGGAAGAGAGATGGAGAGTTAAAGGCTGGAGTGGGCGTAGTGTTGATGAAGGGTCCAAGAGCAAATCAACGATTCTTCCATGGTGGCCGGGGGGGAGGGAGGGACGAGAAGAACCATTCTTCTCCCGCGATGCTCCATGGGCAGAGCATTGGCGCAACTAGCGGATCACCAACCACACGACTCCAGGACTGTGCCACCGCGATGCAGGACAGGGTCCAATGACAGATGGATGGGGTATCTCTTGCACGGCCACAGCTGCAAAAGAGAGGGTCTGTCTCCCGAATGTGCAAAGAGGAAGGTGATCGGGTGTGACGGCGAGAACGGCGAGGACGGGCGAGGGCGAGGGCGAGAGCTGCGACCCGTAATTCGGACGGGAGCAGAGGGTGGTGGATGGTGGATGGTGGATGGTGGACGGCGGACGGTGGATGGTGGACGGTGGACGGTGGACGGTGATGAGAAGTGTCCGTATGGATGGAGGTACGAGGCGGAGGTATTTGAAATCATGCGATGAACGGGAGCCGGAGACTGGGTAAACAGCAGACAGCAAGAAAACCAAGCAGACATCAGACAACCACCAGACATCAGACGCCAGACGCCAGGACCAGACCAGACCAGACCAGCTAGACGAAGACACCACACTGGCCACAGATAGCGTGCCAGGACAAGATGCGGTCCGAGTCTTCCTGGTCGCCGTTCTAGGGGTCGAGGGAGTTACAGTAGCAGCAGCTGCACCAGCTGGGAACCCCCGCTGAAAATCTGCTGAACCCTTCCGATGGCCCTCGTCTACAATAGGCCCGAGGGAAGTTGTCGTGGTGGTGGTGATGAGATGGGGATGGTGTCAGATCCGGATGGCATGGCCGTGTCCAGGTAGCCAGGGCAGCAGGTAGGGCAACGCTAGATGTGTGCAGTGTAATGTGCAGTCTCTAGGATTAGTATCGGTGGTGATGGTGATGGTGCTGGTGCTGGTGTTACCATCGTGTTCAGTGTTCACTGCTCATGTTACTGTCCTGTAGTGCTCACTGCTCACTGCTCACCCCTTCTGGTAGTGTGCTGCTGTGTGGGGGTCGAGGCGTTATCATCTTATCATGCATGCAACACTCAAATGAAACTCTTCTTTCCTGCCGCTGCCGCCACCACTTCATCCACAACCTCCACTACCTCAACCGCCATCGCCTCCTCCTCCTCCTCCTCCTCCTCCTCCTCCGTCATGCAAACCATATCGATTTCCCTTCCAAATCGCCCTCACAATATATGTCCATTACTACCTTCTCCCTATAAGCAATCGCAGTCGTGCGTGGTCTACTGTTGAGCACGACTGCGATCCCGTCCTCTGACCGACGCTTTCAGCTGCCACCGAGGCCCCAGCCCACATCCGCATGCCATGTCGGATCAGAGCCGTGATACCATCGAGATGTCCGTCATGGGCACGAAAACACCGCGCGACTCCCCCCGCGACTCCATCTCCTTCCAACAGAGTCCCTCCCGCCCCCGATCCGACCCCGAACAGACGGATGGAGCAGGGCATCTCATGAATCACATTGGCAGACCACAGCAAATGAGCGTACGTTCAAGGGGCGACAATCCATTTCATTTCGCTGGCACCAGGTTTACTGCTGAGCAAGCTGTGTTAAAGCGTAACTTTGGCTCTCTCTCCATCCTCGCATTATCGCTTACGTTGTTGGCATCGTGGGAATCAATCGCGAGGTGAGATTGGGACATTCCTCCTGCTTGGGAATCATTGTTGATTGGAGATAGCGGATTCGCTCCCGGACTGTTGAATGGAGGCCCCGCCTCTCTCGTATGGGGGATGATCCTGTCAATGACAGGAACCATGGCTACAGCCATGTCGCTGGCTGAGATGGCCTCCATATGTCCAATCGCAGGAGCCCAATACCATTGGACCGCCATATTTGCACCGCCCAAGATAAAAGCTTTTATCACCTGGATGCAAGGTGGGGACAGAACTCTCTTTGGCGAGCAATCATGTTGACAGTGTGGAATAGGATGGATCACCGTCTTTGCGTGGCAAGCAGCAGTCACCAGTGTGTGTTTTCTTGTCGCTACTCAGATTCAGGGACTGGTCATTTTGAACAACGCAGATTATGTGCCTCAGCGATGGCATGGAAGTTTGATCATGTGGGCCGTGATGTTCCTCTCCTTCGGCGTGAACGTCTACGGTATCAAAGCACTCCCTCTCATTCAACTTTTTGGCGGCATAATGCACGTCACATTCTTCATCGCCTTGACTGTCCCACTCGTACTCCTCTCCCCACGAAGCACGCCGGAATTTGTCTTCACACAACTTCTAAACGAAGGCGGGTGGAAAAGCAATGGCATTTCCTGGTGTCTGGGCATGTTGACGGTAACATATTGCTTCATAGGTGAGTCTTCGCGTCTTGCATGAGACCTCTCCCTTACTCACGTACCTGCGTAGGCTTCGACGGAGCCATCCACATGAGCGAAGAAGTACGCAACGCCGCGACAGTCATTCCTAAGATCCTCGTGCAGACAATCGCTATCAACGGTGGTCTCGCATTCGTCTTCATCCTCATCCTCCTCTTCTTCATCGGCAACGTCCAGAACGCTCTGGCCTCCCCAACCGGCTACCCCATAATCGAGATCTTCTACCAAGCCACGGGCTCAGTTCGGGCAACGACAGCGATGCAATCTGCCCTCACTCTCATTGGCTTCGCTTCAAATATCGGTGTCGTAGCCTCGGTTTCCCGCCTGACGTGGGCTTTCGCCCGTGATGGCGGTCTCCCATTCTCCGAATTCTTCTCAAAGGTAGACCCCAACTACCACGTCCCCTTCCGCGCCATAGGGCTTGTCTCATTCACCGTGGTCCTCCTCTCCCTCATCAACATCGCATCCACAACTGCCCTCTCCGCAATCCTAGCCCTCAGCACAGTCTCCCTCTACATCTCCTACCTAATCCCGATCGTTCTCCTCGTCATCAAACGTTGGAACGCTGCCACGGATCCCGAGCCACTAGTCTTCGGTCCGTGGACACTGGGCCGCTGGGGAATGATCGTAAATATTTACGCGATAATTTTTGGCATCTTCGTGTGCATATTCGTACCCTTCCCAACCACCATCCCAGTGACGGGGCTGAATATGAACTACGCTGGCCCGGTATTCCTGGCCCTCTTGATACTTTTGGTTGGCGATTGGATGATCAGAGGTAGAAAAAGATATGCGGGGCCGTTGAAGGAGCTGTTACAGCCTCCCGATCAACGGCCTAGGAAAGAAAGTAACGTCTTATGATATATGTACCAATAGATGAACGAATTTATGACGTTTTGAAATTTATCCCAGTTCCGAGCTCCATTCCCTCATGTCCTCGCAATGCTGCTGGATGATAGTCATCACCTAAACTCCTTCGCTCCTTCGCTCCTTTGCTCTCCGTTCTTCATGTCGTTGATAAGTGGTTCTGCGTCTCTGAGAGATCGAGTCCTGCACGCTGATTACTGATTATCGCGAGAGATTGGACAGCCGAACGATGAGTCTAAGGAGTGAAGTCCTACTGCGCTTTACTATTATTTCAGGCAAAGTCTTAGACCGGCAGAGTTGAATCACGGGACTGTCGAGTCTGAGGCAATCACTTAACCATTCAATAGTCAAATTGATGTTCTTGCGCAGTCGAGAAACTGTGTTAGGGTCTCGACGTAACGCCGACCTCATCCGTTTAAAATATTTGAGAATATGTTCGGGTTGAGTAGACACGGTATTAACATCGCGAACCTCCAATCTCTCAAAGCGTGAGAGCTTGGTGAGGGATGTCCACTTTCAAGTACCATCTAGGGAGGTGTTTAGAGATTAACGCCAGCTTACTACTCCTAGCCATATTCCGAGGTATCACCGCGATATAAAACGAGAATCCCGCCTCTGTCGACCTGTCAAGTCGGTCCTACAGGTTATATACCAGCCAATCCCAACGCCGATATCAGTCGCTACATATTGTAAGTGCGCTTCTGATGCTTCTTGAAAATTCTGGAACGAGGAGAGAGCTCGTATTTAAAGTCCTGCGCCGGCTCAAAGTCGAGATCAACGCCATCCCGCATAAGCTCTATCTGCGTTGACAGCGTAAGCATAGAGAAATCGAGATCTAATGCCATATTTTTATTGTGCAATGCATGGTCAGAGGCAGTGACTTCTGGTAGAGTAAGCAGTCTTAGCCCTTGATTCTGGGTATAAATCGTGGATTGTTGTTTATCTTGCCATTCGGGAAGCAGCGGCAAAGATGGATCTTCATGCTGATGAGCGACGCTTAGAAATAGTCCCGTTTCCGCGTAATTCGGACCCTGGACGGCCCCTATTACGGGTTCGGGGTGTATTGTGATATGTCCTTCGTTCAAGTACTCCTGGGCCATATCGCGTGCGGTCATCTCCTCGTCCTCTTCCAGATCCAGTTGGAAGCCTTCGGGTGGTGGCGGCTCCGGGTGAGGGATTAGGACTTTAGGCCTCTTTACGAGGACGCCTGAGTTATTATTATAAGCTTTGGGGTGCTGAACAAAGAGTTCCGATCTTTTGGCCAGGATAGCAGAATTACTTTTCTCTAGAGAGCCAGTGAGGCTTTTAAGGCTACTCGTCTCCGTAATATCTTCCGAAATATCGCTGTCGTCGATCTCCAAAAGATGTACCTTACCGGTCGCATCGCCGACGAGCAGTTTTCGAAAGTTCTTCGAAAAGGCACCAACAGTAATCACACCAGAGACTGACAGGACGGTCCGAACGAATGCGTGGCCCTTGGGTTTTCGGATATCCCATGCTTTCACTTTACCATCTGACGAACCCGTATAAAAGCGATCTACGGTCTTACCCCAAGCCGCAAACTTGACACCAGTGTCCGCAATCTCGCGAGGAAGGTCGTGGATTAGCTCATCAATGGATTCTGTGACACATTAGTACAATCTCCATGCGCTGGGGCTAAGCATTGCTTACGGCCATGACCGAGTGCATGAATTGGCCGGTCACCTTGTGCAGTATCCCACACGTAGGTGATGCCGTCTGTACAACTTGCCGTCACGTAGCATTCGTTCCAGCTATTGGGCCTAGATGATGTTAGCTACATTAAGAACAAAAGGCGAGCTCGAGACTGACATGAGAGTGAGCTCATTGATGTCGAGGGCCGGGCAGTCCAGAACCTTGATCTGGAGGAATGTTCCAATCTCGTTCTGTGCAAAGAGGCGAATTTGAGTTCTGGTTTCCCGCTCAAAAATTCCACAAGGAGAGGTAGCGGCAAGAAAAATAGGAAGAGTCGGGTGCCATAAGACCTCAAAAACATTTTGTGTTCGCGTAGATGAGATATTGATTCGTTCTCCAGTATCAACGTTCCAAACACATAGCTCACCGGTGTTTCTCTTCTCTTCTGGAATGTCAATTTCCTGCCCGGTCGTACTACGCGGCGAATAGCCAACAAGCAGGAAATCTGCTACCCCTGGAGCCTTTCCCCATTGAATCGTGGCGGGAAAGTAGGCCCATTTGTCTTTGCCTCGTAGTTCCTGTGCTTGTCCCAGTGCCTTCTCACCACAATAAGTATCGTATGTTGTTCGACTTATAGCATCTTCGTCGAATTTATAGACCCGAATTGCATTACTGGAAACATCCGATGCTGTTGCCACTCGTTCATGATAAGTCGAGGTAACGACAAAGTTGACTGTGCCATCATGAAGCCAACTCCCACGTAGGTTCATCGAAGATCCGTCTTCAGCGACACGCCATACCTTTACGGTGTGATCAAAGCTTGCTGTGAAAGTATATCCGTTGATTTCGCAATGTGATGAAGAGACTACTGACGTATACAACCAGGGATCTAGCGTTTGGCGCATGGAATCTAGAGCGTTTTCTGCATTGTCCGCGCTGGAGATGACTGGGCGAACAATCCGGTGGTCTGCAACTGCTCTTAAAGTATCCACTGTAGACGACCCAACAGCCAAATTACCGGGCTTGTTGTATTGCATGTTATGGTAATCGGAATGTGCAGTCGCACCACAAACAAAGGTAGAATCCCCCGTCCAGCTAAGAGTTGAAACGTCGCCGCAGCAGTCAGTCCATTCGGTCTTAGGAATGAGGGCATCTTCAAGATAGCTTGCAATTTCTGCCTGGAAAGATTGTTGTCCGCGACGTACTCGAATCGGCGTCATGCCGTATATTTCGCGCTGTCCAAGAAGAGACGAGATTGAAGGCTTTTGAGGTATCTTTCGACGGCGTAATGAACTCTCAAGCCGAGTAAATTGAGGCACAGTAGCCACATTTCCTTCAACAGCATCAAACAAGAAGGCTTTGATACTAGCCATGTCACGAGTCTGTAAAAGCGCTCGGCGAGCATCTTGGGCTGGCGCATTTACTCTGCCTTGAAAGATCGAAATCACTCGGTCAATGATGCTTGCATGGCCGCTCACAAGATTGATAATCTTGCTTCTCACATCTTCGCTCATGGATACGTACTTTTCCGTAACCCCTTCAATTATCTCGTAGATAAATTCGAGCTCATCCAGAACAAAATCCACGTGGTAGATAGCCTGTTGCAATGAGTCTCGTTCCAGCTTTGACAGAACTCCACGATGTTTCTCTGATATCTCCAAGCCACGTCGAACATTCTCCCGGTCTCGAAATCCTAGGTAGGGACGATGAATACCCGGTTTCAGATATCGTACACAGTCTAAGGTTAGTCGCGGCGTGGAATCTTGCATACTTTTGGAGTTTTTGAATTTAGATCTCTGGTGTTCGGTCTTTTTTCTTATTGAATTTCGAGTAGCGACTGGCTTAGTCTGAAAAAGCCCTGAGCCACTCACTTCAGTTGAATGATTGGGCGCTTCATCCTCTGTCCGGATCGCCATTTGCTTTGACCTGGTCAAGCGTTTCGTATCGACGATGATATTGGGCTGGTCAAGATCCATGAGGCTGGACCCATCGTGGACATCGATACTGAAGGGGGTGTTTGAGGACGAAGAAGTTCGAGACGGTTGGCGATCAGATATTCGTTCTGCCCGAGAAGAAACTTCAAAAGTATCTTCCTCACTAGTAGAGCGACTCGAGAGCCAAGTGCTCGTCTTGTCGGAAAACTGATGAGATAGTTCCATAGGCTCCGAGCATGGCCCATACAACATCTCCGAAGCATATTTGTGAACCAAAGACCGAGCTTTAATAGACAATTCTAACTTGTATTGTGGTGTTATTTTCCGCCCATTTGCAATAAGGTGCTTGGCAAAATCATGATCTTCAACCAATTCCTTCGTGACCTAAAGCTTTGTTAGTCATAGCAATAGAGTGAGTAAATTAAACTATAAAGTCGCAAGTTCAAAGACTGGAATTCAACCCATGGTTCCGTCCTGGACGTCGGCCTGCAGAAAGCCAACATAATAAGAGTGAAACTAACCTGTGATCCTATATTTTTACGGTCTTCTTTGCTTATTGACAAGCGGTAGTGAGCCAGGGGGGTTTCGACATGAGCAAAGGCCTGTTTGAGTATAATATCGTAGGCTTCGGACTCCTCATCTGGAGTATTTGCAGAGTAATAGGTCACTTTCTGTTGATTCTGTACCACACTATTCAACGGACTTCTCAGCTTGTCGGCTTTAAGTCGATCCGCCTTGGAAACTCGGCGTTGGGGTCCACCAGATTCACTACTAGCTGACGCAAGACTCGGGGATGGTGGTTCGTTCTGAGCCAAGGCAACAACCGGGGTGAAGTATGGGTGTTTGAACTCCCCCAGCCTATTCTTGATTGGAGGGAGTATAGGCGCAGGCCTGGAGGAAACCAGTGGGGTTTTAGCTATCACCGAGTGTGTCAACTGTTGGGGTTGGGTAGAAGTGACACGAGCTGGCACTGAAGCTTTGGTCTGCTGTTGTGAAGTTCCACCAAATGTCTTGCGCCTTTTGGCTGGGGGTTCTTCAAAGGCCATGCGATCTGCGGCTGTAATGATAGTACGCGTGGGGAAAGACTGCTCTGTAGATCGCCTGCTGGTATTCTTTTGTGGTTGAGTCTGCGGTTTAGCTCTAAGTCCCCCAGCACCCAGCACATGCATATCGAAGACGGTTGTATCCTGTCTCTCTTTCTTGAAGTACAGCAAGCCGTGGTTCGAAGGCGGCACGTCCTGCGGTACGGGTGTCGCAAAGCCTCGAGAGGATTTCGTCGAGGTCGCCCGATATTCTCCTTCGTCCTCATCATCACTGAGAGTGAGATCGATGCAAACCATTGGCTGGGATCTGCGCGGTATCAGTATTGTGCGATGGGGGGTCGCGTTGTAAAGAGCCTTACGTCACGCTCGCAGTATATTGCGCAGCCATAACCACTAACCGGGCCAAGCAAAGCATACAGCATCTGCATGACAGGTGAAATGGAGAGTGTAAAAGCAAATGCAGAGATTCTCGAGTTATTTCGTGGATAACTTGACGGTTTTGTTACTCGCGATTCCAGATGCGTTGCTCCGCATTGTTGTGGCTTAGTAAGCTTTGACAAAGACAGCAACAGACAGCTTGGTGTGATTTGATGGAGCGTCTTCGAGACCAGAAGCTTCTCAAGAAAATAGCTTTTAAAATCTTAAAAGACATCTTAGGTAAACAAAGATATGTTCGAGTTTATGCGAGGCTACCAAAAAACTCGGATGGCCCAGCACATGTTGTGGCTGCCTTTATCTACAGATACTTTACTATATAGACAAGTTGTTTGGAATAAGGTGTATTTCATCGTGATTCTGCCCTTTTCAAACAAAATTTCTGTCTACATCTCATTCTAAATTTGGAATGAATTAGTCTGTTTATTTTCGAGGTTGTTTAATATAGTAATAATACTTTGAAAAAGGTAGTAATCTTTCTTTTAATATCTCAAAGAATATTGACGGAGCTTTGGAAGTAAGAGAAAGCATGGAATTAAAATAAGGTTATTTTTATATTCAATGTCTTAGGCTAAACTCACGGGAAAGCAGCTTGAGGTGTCGCTGTAGCCGATCCCTATAGACTCCTTGGTAGATACAAAGATAGCTTCAACATATTTTAGGGCCTTCCAGCATTCAGAGAGGCACCTCGACATCCTTGCTTGTATCCAACTCTTCGTGTCTACGGAGATCCATGGCTTTGTCTAGGAGAGGTAGAACGTAAGGATCAAAGGTTTTCCTATGCAAGAGTCGGTATTATTAAAAATAAAGCTGCAGGGGCATCATGGAGAAGACAAACCAGTAAGGGTTCTCGAGATGGTACTTCTGGCTCTGTGTGATTGATCAGGATCTGCTGGCTGCATTGGGCTGCTTATGCCTCGGAAGAGTGCAGCAAAAGGATCAAACTCACACTCTCCTGCGCAAAACGCTCTACTATTGTGAATGCTCGCGGGTCATGGACATCTTGCATAACGATCCAATCCACTGTCTCCTTATCCTTGCGGTAGACTCTCGCAGCCTCGATCAACTTGGCCTTGATGCGGTCAATGGAATCGGGTTTGTCGTTGGCATAAAGGTGGACGGTGAGAGTGTAGACCATTTTGGAAGCTGGATTGTTTGGGATAACAACAATTGAGAAACTCTGATGGTTATTTTGACTTCGTTGTCAAATGTCTGAAACGAACGGCGAAAGATCCACAGAGGGGAAGTGCTAGCCTTCTTGACGTCAAGGGCCAATCAGACAGGCTGAGGACGGAAGCTCTCAGCCTCGCGAGGAAAAACTCACGAGGCAGCGTCCACCCAAGACGGTCAATCCAAGATCAACGATTGGGATCCACGACGACTCCAGCCCCAACACTCCTCAAACAATATGTCACAATCCCCAATGCATCCACCCTATCGCATACATATCCTTGGTTAAATTCGGCAAGATGAGCTATGTAGGAGAGATTCCGGGCATGTATTGGGGTAAACATCCGCAGCCTTCTGTCCCTTCTGCGCTCCTCAATCCCACTAAGTCATCTGCAGATGTATCGCAGGGCAGATACTTCTCGGTCAATAGATTTGCCGCTGCTGAAGCCGCCTACTCATCCTACGATATCAAGAGGCGCAAATTGAACGACAAGAGGACGGCGGGAATCGCAGAAGAGAAAGCTCGGCAGAAAGGACGAATCCAAAGACGAATCCTCGATCCTCTTACGAGCGGACTTTTGGCACGAGAATATGGTACAGGACGCATAGACGGCTCCCGAGTCTTCGCTCAAGGGCTCATTACCCAGACTTACAGCGAAATACCTGGATCTGCCCCATACGATTACATATTTGCGGTTCAACCGAGGCCAGATTTTGGTCCGTCCATGATAGATATTTTGACGTGTGAGTTGTCGTCCAAGAAGTCCAAGGCGAACAGATTGAATGAGATCTTGCATTTGAGGTCGTGCTAACCGCCCCACAGATTGTGACGGCAAATTTGTATCAGCTCGAATCAACGCAGCTTTGAGCGATCGGGAGGAGAAATATAAGAGCAATCATCTTAACTGGTACTTTGGCGACCCAACATCGATCAGTGTCCACGAAGGAGAGCAAAGATTCGTGGCTACCTATTTGGCCGGATCGCCGGACAGGGGCATCACAGTCTTGCCTACAGCGTTCCTGGGAAGTGAAGACGATCGTCAGTCCTGATATTCCAATTCACTTCTAGCAATGTATTTGATCTAATGATCGTTCCTAGGTCTCATTGTCTCCGGAGGCCCGGGGCGCTCACGCGGTGAAGAAGTTGATGTTCATTCATCCATCGCAGCTCCTAGGGGCTCATCCTTACTCTTTGCCTTCGGAACAAGCAAGGGCGTCTTGACAATGGACAAGCTTACTCACGAATTCAAGTTCCTCGGTCATAACCTTATTCCCTCAGAGGACATCTTTGCTCTAGAGTTCTTGTCAGAAAACCCCACAATTCTTATGTCAGGTGGACGTAAAGGTAGTCTTCATATCACAGATCTTCGAATCTCTGACTTTAGCCATGAGGACACTATCAAACATCAAAGTTCCATCACGCACATTAAGTCACTCGATGCCCACCGCTTAGTTGTCGCTGGTCTCGATTCAAGCCTCTGTCAGTACGATCTACGATTCCGGAAAGGTCCCGAACGCACACGGTCAATTCTCAAATACCCAGAATATCAGAACACGGCTACCATACGAATTGGATTTGACGTCGACATCGAGAGCGGTGTCATTGCTGCGGCTCAAGAACACGATGTTTCTCACCCGCCTGTCCAACTATTCTCTCTTCATGGTACGTCTTATTTGCCCTTTGCTGTTACCCTTGTATGATGGATCCTGCGCTGAATAAACGAGCTCTGGAGACAAACGAGTATTCAGCCCTGCTCCCGAGACAGCTCCCTCACTCTAAATATCCTTCAAAACGTTCCGCAGTTACACAAGCTCATAACTTATAGGTGGACATATTTTGAATTCTGAAGTTTCTGCTCTCGGCCGAGAAAGGTACAATGCCCAATTCTATAAAGGCTACTTGTCTGGATGGAAACCGCCCAAGAAGAGGACTATTTTTTCGAGGAACAAAACTAGCCGGCCGATTGAGATTGGCGAGGCCATTAGATGTGTCAGGTTCGTACAAGATGTGGAGGATGGAGTGAAGAGCCTGTACGTAGCAGCAGACGTGATTACGAAGTATGGATGGGGCTGAGGAGATGTATCGCCGATGCCTTTGAATGAGGTCAAGTTTAAATCGGTGAGTCGATATGACTCAGAGGGAGTTGGGGTATTGGTAGCTAGATAGCATTACGAGATTAAGATAATACACAATTCATAGAAAAGATAAATCGCCTTGAGTTTCCCCTTCATACTCACTTCAAGCCATCTTTCAGACACGTGTGAAACTTGAGAAACTTGGATCTCTTGCATCCACAATGAAACGAGCTGCTAACTTTCCCTCTAGACACAAAGAACATCCTCCTCTATAGCTTAACAATTGTAGCAAGTGGGACTAACGACTCATGCAATGAAGTATTAACTAATTTTATTGAGGTGGCATAAAGAACGTATGCGGAACATCATGGGAATAATACATAGGCAAGCGGAAGAGTGCGGTGACCAGTTGGCAGTAGGTGTGTGCTACCACTGCAAATAGCGGTAAATGTAGAGCAACACCGAATTCGTGTATAAATGATGGCTTCAATCTGTTTCTGTTTCCGGCGGCAATATTGTATTTCGAAGTTTGTAATAATACTGGCGACTTTTTGGGATCTGTCTTTGAATAGGGAGAGGTTGAAGTTCCGAGTTGTCTGGGGCGTTTGAAACATTTCAAGCTTCTGTTGACATTTTCTAAAATACGAAATAACTGAAACTCTATAGTTGGAGCCAAACTTTATAGAGAATTACAATTCAGATTTTGGGACACGCGGAAGGGGGTATTGATGATCAGATTGAAAAGCATGAATGACTGGGAAATCCGGAGGGGATGCTTGCGCGGCAATAAACCAGAATCAAAAAAAGCTCGCCAGATAATGGAAAGAGAACGAATTGAAGGAAGAATATTGGTGTGAATTGGTCCAAATCCCTCAATGCGTTCCACTGGCATCAGATAACTTTTCACCGTCGGTGGGAACAGCGAGTAGAATTAGCCACCATTAGACAACAGTACCACCACGTTAGATTAGGAAATGTTATGATGGGCAAAAAAATGCTGCTTCACGTTCTAAGGCTTGAATAAGGCCACAATAATCACAATCAAGCAGGGAATATCATTAACAACCATCGGATTGACATGCCTAAGTAGAACTAGACTAAAAGAACGCCTGCAGGATTTCATCCTAGTCGGATCCCCAAATGCAAATTTTGTTACGAAAAGAAAAATGTTGTACAGCAATCGATTCCTGTGAGAAGCTCAGAAGTCAAAATGCGCATGACTGCGAAAAGATCTGATGGTTCGCCTAATCGAAATTGGCGGTTCGAGATCCTGATGAGCGCCATTGATTTGTGAGGAAAGGATGTGACGAGGCTGATGAGGTATACCCTGCCCCCAGAACTCCGTGCAATGCATGAACGCCGGATTTAGGAAAGGGTTTATTATCGTGGGCATGCCGAGATTGTGCGTTTCTGGATGAATTCGGCGACTAAGTGGTCAATGTACTCATATGGAATGACTAATTGAGACAAGTCCAATACGACTGATGATTGGGAGGATGTATTTGTGCCGAACACGTGGCCAAATCGTTTACATCAAGTGAATGATTGAGAGATCCATCAAGACCGATGGCCTGGTGGAGGAGGTTGTGTTTGGGCCGAGGCAAGGAAGTTTGGGAAGCCAGGCGGAGGGATGAAGGGCATTCCGTTGGGTAGAGTAGCGAACTTGAATCCGGGAGGCATCGAGAATGGAGGGACCGCGGGCATGGAAGGCGGACCAGAGTCTCGGGCCTCATTCTTCAGTCGTTGCTCGTTCTTCACAGGGTTTCTATCGTTACGTTCATCACCACGTCGTCTGTCCCGTCGTTCTTCATCACTGCCTCGTCGGAAGCGCAGAGAACGATCATCTTCCTCGCGATCTCGACTTGACTTCGGTCCGTTATTTCCACCCTTGTCGGTTTGCATGCGGCGACTGATAGCCTTGGAAGAAACGCCTTGACCGATCTCAATATCAGGCTCTTCGACAACCATGCCAGATTCAATAGGCTTTCCGCCAGTACCACCGAACTCCGCAGTCAACATCCATTTACGATCTGCGTCCGTGAGCTTGCTGATTGGGATGATGCTGACGCCAGTTTGGTAGTCGCTGCAGTCACGGGGGCCAAATCCAACTCCCCATCTGGTCTGATTGAAGTTAGCGCTATTGCTGAGACGGGATGGTATAGTTGATGGGTGGACGTACTCTCAACTGTGACTCAGGGGTTCTGTTCTTCTCCATTGCCTCTTTGGCCGAGACCGCATCCTGGCGGCTAATCATCTTCACGAAAGCATGGCGTTTGTCTTTGTTGACGATACAAGTCTGGACTTTACCAAATCGTTCGAAAGTACGCCTTAATTCTTGTTCCGAGCAACTAAAAGAATTAATTGAGTGCGGAGGAGGTAGGGGCTTCGGACTTACGTGACGCCTCCAACAAACAAGGTTCGGCTGAGAACTGTACTTTGTCAGCAAGAAACCGAAATGTAGAATCCTTTGTCAGTAACCTTTGATGTTATTTTTGCCGATTGAAATCTCATGGCCGATCCATTTCTCTCCGCCTCCGAAGGATGTTGGTGGGGTTGGGCTGCGTCCACGACGGGCTGGGCTACGTTGGCGATACTCGTTTCCGCGGCCCCAGCGATCATCACCTCCCCGATTTCTACCAGGAGAATCTCTGTCATAATCATAATTGGGACCGTCGCGACGGCGAGGAGGAGAATCACGAGCATTCCATCCACGTGGAGGAGATCGGGAACGAGATCGACGACGAAAGCGATCTGGCGATCTAAGATTCTCAGGTCCCCTACGGTCTCGGTCACGTGATTCGTCTTCTTGCTTCACCCATCCATTTTGACCATTCTGAGAACTCTGATTCTGATTCTGAACGGGGTACTGCGGAACAGAAGCAGGAGGAAATCCACCAGCGCCCATCTGTCCTCCAAATCCCTGGCCATTCATAGCAGCAAGGACAGCAGGAATTTTATCATCTGTGATACCCTGCTCCTTGAGCATCTTGATGACCATTAACTGTGCTTGAAAGGTTGGATCAAGAACGGCTGGTGGAGGAACTGGCGGGAGGCTTGCAAATAAATTTGGATTACTGGGATAGCTCTGAGCAGTAAGATTCGATGCTTGAGTCTGCGGTGCAAAGGTGGCCACTGGTGCTGGCACGTTTACAGGCTGAGAAATATGTGGAAACTGCAGATTCTGTTGCTGATGCAAGCCTGTAGATTGTTGAGCAGCATTAGTCTGACCATTTGATACGTTGAATGAACTATCTTGACCCGGAGCATGGGACACGGATGGAGCAGAGATATTTTGACGAGCAATGGAGGCGAGAGCAGCCAAAATCGACGAGGTGTCAGGTGCAGGGGCGGCAGGAGGTGCATTCGACTGCTGCAGGCCTAGTGTTCTACGTATGTCTGCTGGAGGACTTCCTGGTGGCGTAGTGGAATGATCTGAGAGAAGTACATGCATGTTAGAAGACGCTCAAAAAATGGAAAAAAGGGTTGAGGGTACAGGTGTTCTTACTTTGCGATGGGGCATTCAACTTCTCCTTGAAGGGTGTGAGCATTTGCAGGGGAAAGGTTGCGCCTTTCTCCCAGATATCAACGAGCTTTCTGATCTTCTCCTACAAGAAAAGAAGTTTTAAGGTAAGTAGGAGTTCATACGAGGAGATGATGATGGACAACGAAATCTGTCTAGTTCAAGTTCGGAGCAATATTTCGTGGCATCACGAGAAACTCTTCATCTTCATGCTGCGACTGTTCGAGCTCAAGCCTTTGGGCGTACCTTTTGATCATCAGGGGCTGATGCGATTATGTCGTTCATCAAGACGGGCAGCAATTCCTTTACTCTATGAACACCAGCAGCGAAAGTTCCATCCTCGGCAGCACTGTTTATGGTTTGTCCAGCGAGTTTAGCCTGCTCGGTCCATTTTCGAGTTACAGAATCTACGACGTAGAGTACGCCAAGTTTGTGGGTTGCTGGTGTCTTCTTGAAATGGGTGTAAAGCTTTTGGATGAGAACCGACTCGGACTGTGAAAGGGCGAGATTAGCCTGACATACGTCGACGAGAAGTAGACGTGCAGCATACCTGAATGTTCGTCGTGCAGAGTGCCGTGATACTTGCTATGCGTGAGCCTGAGACTCCTGGAGGCTTCAATGATAGCATGCCTTGCAGGCCAGCTTCTAGATCTGCTACTGGTGAAGACATGATGGTGGAGAAGCGCGACCACAGCAAAGCTTATTTCAATCAAACCGGAGTTGTATGAAGATAGGGACAGGCCGGAGGTCTATATTCTATGGCCTGCAATGCACCTCGATGGAAGAACACGGGGTTACGATCAAGGTGAGGTCCTGGCTATGGCGATTACGATGTGCGACCGTCATGCAATGGTCGAAGCAGGAGAACCCCCGCCACAAGTCGAGAGTCGTGAAAGCAGAACTAGCTGCTAGTTGTTACGCTTGCAGAAGGAGAGGGTGTATTCTTGATTAGTTCCAATATCAAAGAAAGATTCTGTGCTTTGCTGGTGAACAGGACGAGGTGAAGTCGGTGTTGTTGCAAAACACTCAGGATGACTAGAAAGTGTCACAGCGCTAAATTACGAGTCCCGACCTTACTTGTACCGATTAGCTAGCATCACGTGATGTATACATGAAATTTACTAGAAGTTCTTAAAGTCCGGACTAGGTGTTGATAAGAATTCAAAGGATATAATGAAATCGTAAATAAATAAAAATATCTCCCATCGAGCTCATCAAAGCTTCATAAGAACTTCTGTGCTTCCTTCAATTGAATTGAAGACCGTAGATCCTAACCCCAGCTATCCGTTGGGTGATCCACTTTCAAGCCGGAGGTTTTCGCAACTTTCGCTGCCCTTCGGTAATCTTTCTTCCTGCAACCATTTCCTCTCTCTCCCTCCCTCAACCTCACACACACGATGGCTTCTGCAATGCGTCTCGGCTCTTCTACTTTGAGGGCTTCCCTCTCCGTCCCAGCTCTGAATTCAAGGGTCGCTGCCTTCAATGGCTTGCGATGCTACTCCACCTCGAAATCCCAGGTATGAAGCTCCTTGGTCTCTATTCCACCATTCTCCAACTAACAAAACTCTTCTTAGACCCTAAAAGAGCGATTCGCAGAGCAATTACCAGAGAAGATTGAGCAGATCAAGAAGCTTCGCAAGTAAGCACTTGCACTTAATCGAACACAAATCACTGTCGGGAATTGACAAAATCGCAGGGACTATGGATCCAAGGTTATTGGTGAAGTGACTCTCGACCAGGTCTACGGTGGTGCTCGTGGTATCAAGTCTCTCGTCTGGGAAGGATCCGTTCTTGATTCCGAGGAGGGTATCCGTTTCCGAGGAAAGACGATTCCAGAATGCCAGGAGCTTCTACCAAAGGCCCCCGGTGGAAAGGAGCCTCTGCCAGAAGGTAAGACGCCATATGCAGGTAGTTAGACTTGGGTCCTGACATTTTAAGGACTCTTTTGGCTTCTCTTAACCGGCGAAGTTCCCAGCGAGCAACAAGTTCGCGACCTCTCCGCCGACTGGGCTGCCCGTGCCGAAGTACCCAAATTCGTCGAGGAGCTCATCGACCGCTGCCCAAGTGACCTGCATCCAATGGCACAGTTCTCCATCGCCGTGAATGCTCTCGAGCACGAATCTGCGTTCGCCAAAGCATATGCTAAGGGAATGAAGAAGACCGAATACTGGGGCCACACTTTCGAGGATTCTATGGACTTGATTGCGAAGCTCCCAACAATTGCTTCCAGAATCTATCAGAATGTCTTCAAGGGAGGAAAGGTTGCTCCAGTTCAGAAGAATAAGGACTACTCTTTCAACTTTGCCAACCAGCTTGGTTTCGGAGAGAACAAGGACTTCATTGAATTGATGAGACTTTATCTCACAATCCACACTGACCATGAGGGTGGTAACGTCAGCGCTCATACTACTCACTTGGTTGGATCCGCTCTCAGCTCTCCCATGCTTTCTCTTGCTGCTGGCCTCAACGGCCTTGCTGGCCCTCTTCACGGTCTCGCCAACCAGGAAGTTTTGAACTGGCTCACGAAAATGAAGGCTGCCATCGGTAACGATCTTAGCGACAAGGCTATCACCGATTATCTCTGGACTACCCTCAAGGCTGGCCAAGTTGTTCCCGGATATGGGCATGCTGTCCTCCGAAAGACTGATCCACGCTACATGGCTCAACGTACATTCGCTGAGGTAAGCAAACATACATGAATCTAATAGCAATGACCTTCACTAATGTCTTTTAGGCTCATCTTCCAGATGACCCAATGTTCAAGCTGGTCAGCCAAGTCTATAAGATTGCCCCTGGAGTCCTCACTGAGCACGGAAAAACCAAGAACCCATTCCCCAATGTGCGTATATAGTTTACTCATTCCCAAGCGTTCTATTGTTTGTGTACTGACTCTCATGTTCTAGGTTGATGCCCACTCTGGTGTTCTCCTCCAATATTATGGTCTCACTGAAGCCAACTACTACACTGTTCTCTTCGGTGTCTCCAGAGCCATTGGTGTCCTCCCTCAACTTATTATTGACCGGGCAGTTGGAGCTCCTATCGAGCGACCGAAGTCATTCTCCACTGAGAAATGGGCTGAGATTGTTGGTGCTAAGCTGTAAAGGGATCTGGATTGGATGGTTGATGTTAGGGGATGGGCGCATGCTGTAAGAACACGGATAGATTGATAGACAGGGATTGGAGCAAATAATAGCGCTTTACAATGTATTCTACTCTCAGCTTTCTTGTGCTTGGAATGCAACCATCACCTGCCTCCATACCTGTTTAGAAGTAGTGTCGTCGTACTGTGAGTGACTGGAATAGATTCTGCAAGACAAGACTGCTAATACCCAGGAGTTCTCCATCTCCTTTTATCAAGAGCTCTCTCAAATCCCTCAGAGGTATAAGCCACTTCCATACTTAAACGCACGCACATCGATCAATATCATTCACCTTCTGAGTGGCTAGATATTCAATGGCCGCTTGAATGCTTTTATCAGACCCTATTATTCGAATCGTTTGGACGATGAAAGTCAGAATCTTGCGTTCTACTTGAGCAATCAGGCACAGCCTTTGATTTGTTTATCGGGCTGTACTGTGATAACTCCAACTCGAAATGGATTGCTACTTATGTACCTAGTGTTGGAGTCCGTTCTATTGATTGCTCGTGATGATAATTAATAAACTTTCCCAAATAAATCGAGGTAAAACCTTTCGCAGATTCTTGAGCAAATCCCGAGACAGTAGGTGAATTCGGTGGTTCCTATCTTCAACAAAATGTTTGAATTCGTTGGCTCCCATTGTTGTTGAGCGTTTTGGACCCTCAACAGACCAATAAGGGGAAAGGGGCTGGCTAGCTGGCTGTCAGGAGCAAGCGTGCTCCATCCCGAGGCCGAAAGTTGGTGGAAATTCAAGCAAAACAGCCTTGCCAAAGTTCGTACGATTGAATCCGCAATCTCCCACTCTAAAATTAAAAAGTGACAATTGTCAGGAATCCTACGTTCACTAATTATCAAGCACGAAGGTCCTTGATCGTCGGTCGCCGTTTAAAATCTTACCTCGCCGCACATTTCGGGTACCGAAACCCTTAAGGATTTCCCATCTCGTCCTTAAACACCAAGAAAAAACAACTATATCCTTTCTTCCAAAACCTCCCCACCTCCTTGCGAAGAAGCACTCTTGATCCCTTGGTCAGGGCCCCTTATCCACAGCCATTAGCAACGATGTCCGTCGCAACCCAAAAAACAGTTCTGCCAGAGAAGAAGCCCGTCAAGTTCAGTAATCTGCTGCTCGGCGCTGGCCTCAACATGTTCGAGGTTACGACGCTCGGCCAACCGCTTGAGGTCATCAAGACGACCATGGCTGCCAACAGAGGAGATTCCTTTGCCGGTGCCCTGAGCCGCATCTGGGGACGTGGTGGAGTCTTTGGCTGTATGTCCTCTCTTCCTCTCCTTATGCCCCTGAAATTCGCAAAACATCTGCTGATAAGGCATCTCACTACGAATAGTCTACCAAGGTCTCATCCCGTGGGCCTGGATTGAAGCCTCAACTAAAGGCGCTGTACTCCTCTTTGTCGCCTCCGAAGCTGAATACTACGCCCGCACTTTCGGCGCCAATGATTTCGGTGCTGGCATTACGGGAGGTGTGACGGGAGGAGTGGCACAAGCGTACGCTACAATGGGATTCTGTACCTGCATGAAGACAGTCGAGATGACGAAGTCGAAGTTGGCTGCTTCGGGCGTCAAGCCTCCTGGCACGTTTGCGACATTCATGGATATCTACCGCAAGGAGGGTATCAAAGGTATCAACAAGGGCGTAAATGCCGTTGCTATCAGACAGATGACGAACTGGGGATCTCGATTCGGGCTGTCGAGATTGGCAGAGCAGGGGATTAGACAAGTGACGGGCAAGGAGGAGGGGGGGAAGCTGAGTCCTTGGGAGAAGATCTTGGCCAGTGGACTCGGTGGTGGGCTTAGTGCTTGGAATCAGCCGATTGAGGTTATTCGTGTAGAGATGCAGAGCAAGACTGTGGATCCGAATAGACCGGCGAAGATGACTGTGGGAAGCACTTTGAAGTACATCTATGGGCAAAACGGTATCAAGGGTTTGTACCGTGGTGTGGTGCCCCGTATTGGTTTGGGCGTCTGGCAAACAATCTGTATGGTTGCTTTGGGTGACATGTAAGTCCAAATTTCTTTCTCCGCCCCTTTTACCTTCCCATGGGGTAGTGAAGCCTCAAAATGGGTGGCTGACCAATTTTCACAGGGCAAAGCAATATGTCGAAAAGTTGACCGGTGAGGAGGTCACTGCTAAGCATTAGGCGTTCTGGAAGATTTCCTTCAAGTTCATGGGGTCTAGAAGTCATGAGAATTGTATGGAATTGCACAGGTAGAGATTTTTTGATTTCATCGTTTCCTAGATAGAATACATCACGGTCTGCATTGTCGGGATAGACTACAGGATTTTCAACTTGAAAAGATTTTAATACTGAATGTGCGTCTGTTTTCACTCTTTCACAATATACGTTCCAGTTCGTGGTAGCATATAATGAACGGATGCTGCTACATTTCTTCTCAAGTCCCTACATCTCCGCGAAGCCGCGTTGACTCTTTAGCCTGGCAGTCCAGGAGCGGAAATCTCCCTGTCTTCTGATAAATAAGCTGTACGAAGTCTAGTTTTTAAAAACTGGCGACTGGACGTTCTCGCTAAGACTTCTCCACTCAGGAAAGAAGCTGAGTCGGTAACTAGGATAACCGAATGCAACCTCAAAGCCAGCTGAGTTGCTGAGTGTAATAACTGTGCCGCACATACCAGGCACCCTTTTACAATAAGTATAGATGTCATACGCGGGGTCAGCTGAGCATAAGCTCTAAGTAATCCACGTATGTACATGGCTTTCGAGGCCGTTCTATTGTTAAGCGGATGATCGTGGTGAATTACACTCTGGGCTGGCTGAGCCTCTGGGAGGAAAAGTCCACAATAGCTCAAACGTTTTCTACGGACCTATCGTGATAAAAACAATCGCTTTAGCCGTCACATTCCATGACTGGTTGCCTGAGAAATCGGCCTTTCAGTCCATTTTAAATGATGAGGAGGTGGAGTCAATAGCTTCAAGCTGAAGACGTTGCGGTGAAGACTGTAGATGAACCTCACGATGCTCGCAGAATGTCTACTGTTTCTGGCGACGTGGTGAGAGAAGGAAGTCATTTGTATTCACCAAAAGTACCACCCTTACACCGTGCTGACGGTAGGATCAACGGTTGAAATGTTTTATTTCAGCTGAGCGTTTAAACAGGTGGAAATATCCCTAGTATAACTTCAAACTAGATTGATCAGACATGTATATAAAGGATCTTTTTCCTTCGACAATTCTCAACTCAACAACCCAGCATATCTCCCCTATCATCAAGACTACTCTAGCAACACTTCATTCTATATCAGTTCGAATCATCACGATGTTTTCTCTCAAGCAGATGATATCTATCACTGCTGCAGCTATCTTGTTTCTGCCATTTGTTAATTCAACCCCGTTGGAGAAGCGACTAGCAAATGGATTCCAGGAGACTGGTGGATCCGCAGCAGTTCAATACACCGATCCTGCAACCAATATTCAGGTAAGTCCTAAAGTGTAAAATAGCTTCAAAAACTCCCATGAGAATATGACTTATCTAAAGGGAATCATCGCTAAGTGACTATTTTCAACAGTGGGTCAAGAATTACCATGTTCGGGTCGACGATGGAGCCCTAATGGAAGCATCGGCTCAAAACAGCGGCAATTGGGGAGAGGGTCCCATCAGCTCGACATTCCTTGCAGACCGCAACGGGGGATTGGCCGCGTTTAATTTCATTAATGCTACCACTGGAGCGCTGGAGGTAATTCAAACATACTTATTACGCCTGAGATTAGACATCTATAACCCTAGAATTTGTCCCAATCTCTGAATCTCTTTAGCTAATGCAGCGCTTGCTAGATTCACCTATATTACGACGACTTGACTACGGGATACTTACAATCTTTGGTTTGGACTCAGAGCACTGGTTGGTAGGTGCCTCCATGTACCTGGATTGAGAAATATTGACTAATTCCATACCTCTCAAAATAGGAACCCCGACACAGCATACAACACCATTGCTAGCCAATTGGTTAGCACTGCTCGTTCTTCCGCAGCTATCACCTATAACAACGGCATCCAGCAGCACAGCGTCTTCATCACCACCTCGGACTACACGGTCAATCAGATCACTTGGACTCTGGAAGGCGGGTGGGTCGTTGATAACACGCCACTTGTCGTTAGCCTTAACAGCTACAATGGTATCAATCGTGACGTCGCAGTCGTATACTGGGCCAATGGCAATGAGATCAGTTTGTTCTACGCTGAGCAACAGGGTGTCACTGCTTATTGGACCATCTACGAATTGCATTATTCCTCCAGTACTAATTCCTGGACAAATCGTACGTACCTCTTCCCTTACTACTGCTCATGCTTATCACTCCTTGAAATTCTCCCACTTTGAGCATCGTATATTAATGTTTAATGAAACAATAGAAGCACATGACTCAAAATTCAGCAACTTCGAAGGCACATTCGGCATCGGTCTCGCCGCAATCGCTTGGCAAACTTCCACAGGGGGCCTGTCTATTCGCCTGTACGCTCAAGGCGACAGCTATGTCGAGCTTGGAACCGACAATGGCGGTGCTTGGTACAGTAACGTAATCGGGAACTGCAATTCTGAAGCCATTGTCAAGCAGGGACAGATCAGCGCGGTTCACTGGAATCCTACGGCTAACACCAATGTCATACGCTACTTTCAAGTTCAGTGCCAGAACACTGCTTGTACTTATCCGTTAATTCGAGTCAAGGCTTATGATTCGAAGCAGTGGTACAATCTTGTCACGATTGGAGAGGACAGCTAGTTGTTCTACGGGATGATACAATCTTATCACAATTGGAGAGGGTAGCTAGTTGTTTTGTGGGACGATTTGGTTGGAGAGCTTGGCGATGTTAGCAACTTAATTTATTTGCTTTGGAAAAGGGGAACTTTGTTTGATTGGTGAAGCATGCGATGCAGTTATCTAATGTTGTTGACAATCCTCCTTACTTAGTTGAATAGAGGACTTTTCTTCTTAATTGTGTGAGCCAGATTTTGTAGAAGGTGTCTCGCAGCGTTCCTCCCAAATGGGCTTGTTGATTTATTTCGTATATTGCACAGAGAAAATTGGAGTTCCTCTCCATACACTCATTTCGAAGTAAATGCAAAGTTGGGACGTTCATGTCCCTTCTCGATCTAGTTGATTAGAGAACCGGAGACGAACAGGAGAAGGGCTTGATAGCTATCAATATTTCATACTGAGATTTTCAAGGATGGCTCCAGAAATACATCTTATTCTTGGTCTAAACTCTTATCTGGAATTTGTGTTCAGTAACCTGGGTTTGGATTGGAGCCGCAGGGTGAAGTCCCTTGCCCAGCCTATCTCCTCGCTCATCTCCCAAATAGTTCTCATAATGGACTGTCTATTAATACTCGCGAGGTTCTAATTGAAACATGCTTCAGATATCCAACGTTCAAGTGAAGACCCAATATCGTTGACTTAAGAATTACACTGTTAAAAGCAACGGTCCCAAGGTTCACTGCAACGTGCCTCTGGTACCTGAAAGAGAATAAAAGGAGGTGGCTGACGCACCTCTCACGTGCAACCGAGCCACACTAGCAACCAACATCAGGCTGCAGGATTCAGCTCAAGTACGTATCTTGCAGTAATTAGAAGTCCACTTTCCTTATGCTCACTTAATTAATGTCTTTAAATTCGAACGGGAGTATTCTTTGCTTACATTCTTGTTGGCCCATCTTTCGTCCGTCCAATCATGCCTCCGTCCGCCTCGAAGCCTCAGGACCTCAACTTGGCTCTCAACCGGGCTCGACGTCGAGCGCTCTCCGCTCTGGTCGAAGCCATTCTCCTACAAATGCGAAGTAAAGTTGTTCAATCATTCGAAACCGTGAGTGTATCGGAACCAGCACCTTTATTTATTGACCGCTCCCAACCGAGACCATCAAATGCCTGGAATCCAGAGGAAGCAGAACGCCAACGACGTCTGGAAGCTCGTCTAGAGAGCAGTATCTCAACACCAGCTTTGAGGGACTTAAAAAGAGCTGCTTTGAGATACTTTGATACATGGCAAGGTGAAGTCGTCACTGCGCTGAACAAAATCGTGAATGCGCCAGAAGATCCTCGTTCAGAGCGACTGCGTCGAGAATGGCAAGCTGCAAGAGCCGCTCCGCCTCCTCCATATACACCCAGTGCATCAGAGCCCAATCCCAATTATGCAACAAGTGACGCTGAAGCTCAAGAAGTTAAGGAAGCAAAAGACGTTTCTGCTCTACAGACTATGTACCCACCAATACCCACCCGTCTCACCACCATCTCGAAAGAAGACCGAATCTGTGTTGTCAGCTGCACGGTGCTCTTGCTGCTAAGCCTAGGACACTATTCTGCACATTCAAGAGTTTTATTATGCTACATCACGTCCTCGTTCGAGCTCCCAGTCTCTACACTCACTAGTGAGGAGACTGAAATCGCCCGCACGTTACTTCTGGCATCTAAAGAACTATCAGCAGATGCAGAGACCCAGAAGCGACGAGATGATAACGCTTCAGCTAGAAGATGGAAGGTTGGCCTAGCATCCGTTGCTGGAGCTGCAGTCATCGGAATCACTGGTGGAATTGCAGCCCCGATTGTTGCCGGAGCTATTGGGGGCATCATGGGCAGTGTTGGACTGGGAGGAGTAGCGAGCTTCTTGGGTATCTTTGCGATGAATGGAGCTTTAGTTGGCAGTCTCTTCGGTGCGTTCGGAGGAAAGATGACTGGAGAGATGGTAGATTCATATGCTAAAGAAGTGTCGGATTTCAAGTTTCTGCCCCTTAACGAGGAATTGGGCGTGTCTACAAGAGAACAGCAAGAGCTTGAAGGACGACGCCTTCGGGTCACAATCGGAATCAATGGCTGGCTGGAGGACAAGCACGATGTCATCAAGCCTTGGGGAGTCTTAGGATCGGACTCGGAAGTGTTTGCTCTGAGGTACGAGATGGATGCTCTGTTGGAGCTTGGAAGGAGTCTCAAATCCATGGTGTCATCCTATGCTTGGTCGTTTGTCAAACTCGAGATCCTCAAGCGGACGGTCCTGGCGACTTTATGGTCAGCTCTCTGGCCAGTTTACCTCCTCAAAATGGCGACTTCGATCGATAATCCTTTTGCAGTAGCACGGAATCGATCCGAAAAAGCTGGTGAAGTCCTCGCTGATGCTCTGATCAATAAAGCTCAGGGCGAACGACCAGTCACTCTCATCGGATACTCTTTAGGAGCTAGAGTTATCTACTCGTGTCTCAAGTCGCTGGCAGAGCGCAAAGCTTTCGGTCTTGTAGAATCAGTCGTATTCATTGGCGCACCTGTGCCTTCAAGTTCAAACAATTGGCGCGTGATGCGTAGCGTGGTATCTGGAAAGGTAATAAACGTTTACTCCGAGAACGACTACATTCTAGCCTTCCTCTACAGGGCGACCAGCATACAATTCGGTGTCGCAGGACTCCAAAAGATCGAGAACGTCGAAGGCGTGGACAACCTCAATCTTAGCAAGGAGGTTTCCGGACATTTACGATACCCAGCCTTGATTGGGAAGATTCTAAAACGTGCTGGATTCGCGGAGACTAAGGTTGAGGATGCAGACATAGAGGAGGAACAGGTTGGCGAGATTGGGCTCGTCGACGTGGAGGTCGATGGTGATGCGAGAATCATGAGTGGGAATGGCTTGGAGAATTTAATTGATCTTAATGATGGACCTGCGGAGATGGATGCTGGAGATGTGCTCCAGCCGAACCACCAGATTATGGGACAGCCGCCTTCATACCAGGAAGCACACATGGGTCCAGCAATCCGACGACAGCCAATTCTAGAACGACAAACAACAGAACCCAGCGAGGTGGTGGAGGTAACAAGCACAGTATCGCAGATTCGAGTGCGAGACGAGGATAGTGAGGGTGATGATGGAGGAGTCCAGATGGTCGACAATGATAACGATGGAGAACTAATGCAACTTGCGTCAGAGCCCATACCGGATGATGATGATGATGAGGCCATTCGTCACGGACAGCCAAGTTCTAGTTCTGCTGGCAGAGCGGACAACCAGAAATTTCTGGGTTCGTTTCCTAAAGACAAAGGCAAAAAAGCCACGGCTTCCGATATGGGAATGTAGTGAAACAATAGATAATGGACTCTACGCTCTTATTCTTCTCCATTCCCTTACCTGGCCGTTTTGATGTAATGGTATGCCACCTCCCTTGGTTCTCCCACGTCAACGCCGCTCTTCAACCCGAGAATCCCTTTTCTCCAAACTCCACCCTCCACAACCTCATCAGCACAACGACCGCGAACGGCTGTTTACCACAGTTACTAGGTCATACACTAAGATTGCTCCTAAACATCCACCACGAATATAAATTGTCAGCTTTATCAGCAGATCTTTGAGTGCCGTTGCTGCTAGTCCATATAACAAAAGAAGCTGGAGTGTGTATGTATGTTCTGGTAGATGGCAGCTTCGGGAGTCTGTCAGTGTTAGGAGATTGAGATTCTGGTGAGAGGCTGGTCTTTGTTACTTTCTAAATGGCAAAGTGGGCATCTTAAGGTTCTGGGCCATACACATTGGGGTTCTAAATGAGATGAGTGAACATACGACTTGAGGTTGAAAGGAGATATATATAAGTCTCCAAATCACTCCTATACCAATTTCTTTTTATAGAACAACAAGGGTCATCATTTTGGTATCGTTTATGTGGATACCATATTCACATCAGCCTCTTAAGCAAGCATCTCCCGTTTCGTCGACTACTTGTCAACCCATAGGGTGTCCCGTCCCATTTTCGAGCAAAAGGCCATCCAGCCTTAAAAGTCCCAAACTCATCAACCCATTTCCTGTACTCCCACTCCCTATCCGCATCGCCCAGCGCCATCGCCCTACCAAGTCGTTGATCTCGTTCGATTCTGCCTCACTCTCGGATGTCACGAGTAGCTGCATGAGGAACGAAGATGCTATTGCGAAGTTCGCTCTCGACCCTGCGATTTTGTTAGTGAGATGAGAAGGGAAGGGAGTCAGGGTGGGGACAAACATGAATGCCAGAATGCGTCCAAGGCCCCGCGACCTAGGTTCTCGACGAATTCTACAACTTCTTTGGCGCATTCTTTCGCACCTGCTCGGACGGCAAGACGCGAACCGACTATTCCGTGGTCCTCTTCTTCCACGCTGGTGAGATTCTCGAGGGGTCTTAGAAGAGCACGGAAGAGCGTCATGGTGGCCACGATGTAAGCCAATGATAGCGAAGGATTGCCGCTCAAGCGAACCATGCCTCTCGAATCCACTCTCTCGGGCTGCCGAAGAGCCAGTGCTGGGGGCAAGGAATCATTCCAAGCTTTCAAGCGTGACCTCAGTGGACGAGCTAGGTCGAGAGAAAGCGTAAAGTCTTTCGAAGTGCGTTTTGTAGCTCTCAACGAGTAGTAAGAATCAGTAATATCACTCAAAATCATCGTGAGTTCGGAAAGAAGGCGGAAATGGTGATTATCTGTTTCCGGTTCCAGGAAACCAGGGATTGCGTTTGAGTTTTGATCGAAAGATGGTAGCTCGAGGTCGGCATCTGAGAGGGGGAGGACATCGAAGTCTTCCGAACGTATATGGCTTGGCAGCCCTGCCCCTAGAGACGCCCATTTGTCCATGATGAAAGTACCGTACCACAGACGTTTCCGCAGGCAGATCTCCCATTGAGGGATGCTGGCCCAATCTCCACATTCTCTTGTCAAGCCAAGGGCCTGTGCAAGACTAACGGTCCAGCCTACTAGGCTGCCTTTCCAAGGCGTGTCTGTCGTAAAGCGATTGGTTGGGGCTCTCTGTAGTAAAAGAAGGCATGCTTGCAGAGTTGCTAGTCGAGGAGTGTGCAGCTCCTGGGTCACCGCCGCCCATGATATACGAAATATTGTATGAACATGAGGTGGTGAATGAACAATAGTCGCAGCAAGGAGATCGTCGTAAAGCATAAATGGTAAGGCCGTTGCATACATGGCAGATAACAGTGAAAGTGGAAGGGTATGCAAAACTGAAGGAGACAAAGTTGCGCCAGAAAAGAGTTCGCTTTTTGAGAGAATAGGAAAATACGGGTATACAAATCGAAAGAAGAGTCCGATCAATCTCAAAGCCTCTTGCTCGGTGAACATGCTAGCAATGTCTGAGCGATATTTTGCCAGAACGTCGTTCTCGACTCGAGGTTCTCCCTTCTGTGCTAGGCTGTCATCTGCGAGCACGAACACAACTGGCGGTTCTCCTTTCTCACCCGGTATGCCATTTTGGTGCGCAGAGCTCTTGACCCGCCTGTATGTCAACTTTGAGATTGTGCATTCGTCGTTTTCGTCGTACCGGTAGTGCCGTAGCAGGTATGGGTTCGACTCTCCTGTCTCTCCAATAAACCTGGCAGATCTCGTAGTCTGCGAATCCAACGGTCTAATCCGTACTCCAGCTGGCATCATATGTATATATGGGTCCATGTATATGGGCGAGGTACCTTGTTGATTGCCCATATGCTGTATCTGATTGGGAGAGTGGTCAAGGCCGTTGTGCCCGTTCAAGCTATCGTATGAGTTCTCATTGTTGTATTGCGCGATGAAGCCGGGGCTCAACTGAGTTGTGGAAACGTCGAATTCCTGAGAGAGAGGAGCTAGAAACGCATCGCGCATCAGCATGGTCCCTCCCTCGAATACAGCCTCTTGGTACCGTGCGACTTACCTGAAGCTCCTGGCCCACCACTCTCCCCATTGCTCACGGACGAGTTCCCATTCGGCCTCCGCTTCTTCTTTGGCCGTTCCACAAAGGTGCATTGTCGGCCATGAGAAGAGCACAGTTGGCACGGGGGAGTGATATCGATCTTGCAGGCAACCTGCCTAGCTCTGCAGAAATCGCACGGGCGATACTTTCTGCTCTTGTAAGACCGTGGACCAGGAATGGGCGGGGTCAGCTCCAGGCCATTGAAAAAGTCTGTTGGCGAGAGGGATGGCTGGGCGAAGTTGTGAGAATCCATCTGAGAATAAGTCATCGCGAAGGCCGGGCGGCACCCTGAAGGCGCGCTGTCGCAAAAAGCAACAGCCACCCTTCTCCTCCTCTCCTCCACCACGGTGCTTATCGCTGATAAGAGGGACGGGGTGTGCTGATTGCACTGGCTGTCTCTCGCGCGTCGTTCGCCCCTCTCGCTCTGTCCTCTCATCAACAACACAGGTCGGACGGGCTCGTCTGCTCGTGGATACTATCCAAGACCCATTGCTGCCGTGTAAGATGGAAACATCGTTCTGCGCCCATGCGGGGCCGTAGGCTGAAGAAGTTGCTGGACCCTGGCGAGAAACAGCCCCAGTCGTGATTCACGGGCAACCGCTTTGGCCGTTATCGTCGTCTGGAGAACTTGGGGTACAGCAGGAGAGCAGCAAGCTCACGAGCCCCTGGTAACAGTACTGTACGTACGGAGTTCTGCTTCGTATATCTGGGTCCGCTTGACCATCCAAGAGCTATCACGCATCCTTCCTGTTGATTTTCAGAGCTTCAGGTTGGCCAACTCAGCTTTTCATTGGCTTTGACCCTCGCCTCCACCCCCTTTCCCTGCCCCCCATGTCATCAGACTCGCTACCCCTATCTTCAGTCACGGGTTCATCAACAAGAGCAATCAGTATCCTTCTTATAAACCCTAACGGCACTTCCTCCATGACGGATGCCTGTTTACGGTCGTTAGAGACCACTCTCCCTCCATACTGCACCGTCACTGGCTTCACGTCTCCACATCCAACCCCGTCAGCCATAGAAGGTCATCTCGATGGCGTCCTCTCCGCAGCGGCAGCTATTCGTGCCGTCGTACCTATTGCGTCGAAGTTCGATGCTTTCCTAGTCGCTTGTTTCAGTGCACATCCTCTGATCAATGCTCTACGAGAAGAGCTGTCTGGCCCTGTTATCGGAATCATGGAGGCCGCACTGTATTCGGCTCGAATGCTTGGAGGACGCCTAGGCATAGTTGCAACTGGTGGGAGAAGTAAGATCATGCATGAAGATGCAATAAGATACTACGGCCTAGAGGGATACTCTGTAGGATGCGAGACAACGAATCTGGGTGTTTTGGAACTAGAAAGACTCCCGCGGGACAAGGTCCTGGGACTAGTCAGTGAGGCGGCCAGGAGGCTGGTCGAAGAAAAGGGTGCTGATTGCATCGCTTTGGGCTGCGCTGGGATGACCGAGATGAAGATCAGATGTGAGGAAGCCGTGGATACCAAGAATGCAATGGCTCAAGTCATCGATGGAGTTGGAGTAGGAGTTCAGCTCCTGATAGGACTTGTCCGTGAAGGTCATGTCACCGCAAAAGGTGGCATTTTCAGAAGTTCTGAAGTGGGAAGAAAGGCAAGGGGGCAAGACTGGCTTTGAATACTCGAGAGTTCTATTCAAAAGTTACAATAGGCTGCAAATAAAAGGCCCAGTTTCCAGCTTGCTTTCCGCCGATTTAGATCATCTGTCACACGGCCCCAAGCCATGCACTTGTCTCCGATCAAATATACGATCTATCATCTGGCCCTCATTGGGGCTCATAACAGCTTCGGCTCTAGAATCCCAGTTTGCACTGTGATCGGACCATATTGATCAATCCTTCTATGTCTATCAAAATCAAACGTCTATCACGAATCAGTCAGCATTCCCTAGACGCGATATCATTCACTCTCGAGCACTCACCTTCTCTTTCCCTTGCCTACAATCCTCTAAGTCAATCTCCGCAAAGACAAGCTCGTCGCCTTTACCCCTTGCCTCGGCCACGATATGGCCCTCAGGATCCGTGATGCAACTTCCTCCAATGAGATCATAGACCCCATCCTCGAGGCCTGCCTTCGCAGCTGAGATCGAGAAACAGGCATTCATGTAACTATTCCCCTGCATGACCAGCTTATGATGGAACACAGCATCTGTTTCCGCCTCATCAGGGGTCATCGGCTTTCTCGTGCCCCAAAGATCCGGCGCGAATCCCGCAGTATTGTACCCACAGAGAACAACCTCAACGCCCTGGAGCCCATAGCACCGCCAGCCTTCAGCCCAGCGTCTGTCATTGCAGATCATCATCCCCAGAATCGGGTCGCCTTTTCCCGCCTCCTTCACCTCTGAGCCTTTTTTCGACGCACCTGGGATCAGATCTGGGGCGCGGAACGCTTTGAAACCTAAGTTTCCGGGCTCGAAATATCGCTTCTCGAGCTGATTGACGGCGTCGGGGTTCTCGAATGGCTCTTTGGTTCCTGGGAGGTGCACTTTTCTATATTTGGCAATCACCTCTCCCTCTTTGGCTGAGTAGTACACACTTGTGTTGTACCCCTTTCCATCTTTGTCTCGCTCTGCGAAACCGACTGAGATGTCAATGCCTAACTTATGAGCTTCGTCGAAAAGGGGCTTTGTGTTCGGTGATGTCGGTAGGGAATCGCCGTGCTCGAAATAGGCGTCCAGCTCGGCTTGTGAAGGGATGAGATGGCGGGGGAAGAAAGTTGTAAATGCTGTCTCTGGGAAGAGAACCAATTGAGCTCCAAGGTCTGAGGCGGATTGGAGGAGTGTGATCATGCGCAAGATGACTTCTTGACGAGGAGTGGTGAGGTGGTTGGGGCCGAGCTGAGCGGCTGCTACTTTCAGTATTCGAGGCATTTGGAAATACGTCTTGGTATCCGACTTTCAGACCAAAACAGTCCAGATTTCCTTCTCCTCACAAAATCAATTCATTGATAGAAAGCAAGTACGCAGTCATGACCATTCTGGCCAATCCCACTTTCTCTGCCCGCTTCCTTCCCCCACTATTGACCACCATCGTCTTCATCTTCAAGTTTGGCACACGGCCACGACCACTCCTCAACTTGCCCAACGACGGAGCAATCACAGTCATCATAACTATCGAGGCTGGTCTCAACTCAATGACCGTCTCTTCATGCGCCTCTATCACATATTAATGCTCGCCTACTTATCGGGCTGCAATGGGGTTACGCGGCGCCTGATCCCTGCTTGGCCGTCGGGCAATTCATCTGACGTATCAGAACGATGTGACGATGACAAGGGTGAAAGTGGAAGTCTTCTTCGTCTTGAAGGCTTTGCGTATTACAAAGTTTTCGAGCAATCATACCATGCGCGTCAAGAGGGTTAAAGCAATAGAAGAAATGCATGGCAAAGCACCCATTACAGTTCCTGGCGAATCGTTGAGCAAACTTGTTTCTCATACCGCTACTGAGGTCACTGCTAGAATTCCTCGAGGCTAAGTAGAAAAAGATGTCGGTCTACAATGTAGCCCATTTTTATAGCAAGGCATTGACAAGTGGTCATTTTCGCAACCTGCAACCGGCCGATTTCAAGGCCTGTCTCTATGGACTTCGTAGAAGGTTTTGAAACGACTTCAGATACATTGAATGCAAGACAGGTAGACGAACATAGAAAACGTACAACGACCCCATTCTTCACAATCAGGCCAAAGCATATCATACCATCAACTTCCGCCATTTTGTATCCGAACGTATGCTTGGAATTAAACCTATGACGTTCAGAAAATCTTCTCCTCAAAATACAACCCACTAAAGTCCGTCTCCAACAGCCGAGCCCGAACCTCTTCCCTCCCCATCCCTCGATCCAGAATATCTCCATACTCCCTAGCCATCCCCTCGCACCGATATCTCCATGCCATATCTAGACATCGACACCCTTGAACAGCCCGAAATCCCTGCTTTTATCGGTCTACCATATCATCGACCGAACACCTGTAAGGATCCCCAATAAGTTCTCAACGAGCTGCGCAAAGATTCTTGAGGTTGAAGCAAGCAATCGGTAGACCAATGCTGTGGTGGTCTTCGAATGTACTGAAGTATCGATATACCAGATGTTGCGTCCAGCCAGCTTCCAATCACATCCATATGGATTGAATTGTATAGTGTTTCCACTCACGCGTACAGAGGATACCAGCCTATTCTTATTCTCAGCAAACAAATCATCGACAGATGCCCCTTCCTGACTCTCGTAGCTTGAACGAAGATTGCCAAGAGGTAGATCGTGCAACTCGGAGTCATCATGAAAAATATTATGCCTATGCCATTTCCAATCACGAGTAGTAAGCCCGGACCCAAGATTCAACCATTTTGTAGCACAAAACGCAGTCCCTAGCCCTTCGAGATCCACGACGTCGATTTGATATTCCGTAGGGCAGACGTGGCATTGCTGTACTCCTATACAAGCACAACTAGTATCTGGGGTTTCGTGGCTGAACCGACATCGAATTAAGCCATCAAATCTATCATTAGAGAAGTCCACATTGCAGGTCGCGAGATGCTGGCAGACGCTATAAGTAAACTTTTTTGACCCAAAGACCTCGCGTGGGTGCTCGCTTGATAGAACCCATTCTTGAGATCGCATAATTATCTCGTTAGATACGATTCGCGCATCTACTGAAAAGAGGAATGTAGTGCCTCCTAGAAATTGAATGTCGGTGTGTGACAGATCGCAGAGAGATATTCCATGTTCAGGTCCATGACGGTGTTGTTTTAGCGCTAGTTGAATATGCGAAAAACGCAGGTTGTAAGGAGAATCGTAGTTCGAGATACGAACGACTCCGTATTCTGAACGACCGCGGCGAGTAGACTTTGGGATACAAGAGATAGGCGGTAGCGGTACGTTAAGGTCCGAAGGCAGTGTATCAGAGCTGCTTAGGTGAAGGCGTTTACACCCATGGCATGCATGAGAGCGAGGAAGATCTCGTGATAAAATAGTGAGAAAGTCGAGGTGATCCTCAGAATGTTGGCTAGCGCGCAGATTCCATCTGCGGCTGCCGAGCAGAGAGGCAAATCTCTTATTGCAGAGAGAAAATAAGCCGGCTGAGGTCCTGGGCAAGAAGTCGGCTATGTGGAGAATGAGTTCAGGAGGCAGATCGACTAAAGTTTTAACTGATGATGTCGCTATTTCTATAGCGTCTGCGTCGTCTTGAGCTGGCATCTCAAATTCGTCCATTGGTGAACGTCGGACAATCGAATTGAGAAGCAGGTTTAGGAGCGGTATTGAAGAAGGCAGAGAAGAAGGCAGAGAAGAAGGCAGAGAAGTCAGATTTGAGGCAGAAGATGATGATCAGGGAGAAAGCTCAAGGAATGTTGGAATGTAGTTTCATTATCAGCCCCAAAGTCTCGTGACTTCGGCATTCAGACTAGCACATACCATTACATAAGCACAGCTTGGTCGTCCTGGTGGTCCTAGCGTCCCTACCCCCAGAGCCCCACATATCCTTAAGGTCCAAGCTCTTACAAGACACACTGGATCACGTGCAGTTGTAGCTGTTTCTCGAGTTGTTCTACCGATAGCGTTTGCATGCCGGCGAGTTTCCCCTTGGCTAACGTACCCGGGCCTCAGAATGGCCTTACTTTTTCATGCCTCCTGCTTGTTGAAGGTTTCCAAATCGTTCGGATTACTTGAGTGATTAGCATGCGTTTGTGATTGCTTGATACTCTTTGTGAAAAGTGCCTAAATGGGATATCGAGATATTCCTAGTGGCGTTCCTTGTGTAGAGACAAGATTACCTTTGCTATTTAATTTTACTGGAAGGGAGAAAGCCTCGAGGCTGACCTTGATTGGTGCAAAAGACCAGTTGATCGCTCTTACTTGGGGGAAACCATATTTCAAGTTGGATCGTCCGATTCTCCTGAACGAATAGGGACCAAATGCTGAAATTTGTCAAAAAATTGATCTTGATCTTCACATTCTACTTGCAATCCTTGAATTACTCCTAAGGTCATAGAGTATATGCTTTGTTGTTCGTATCCTTGGTCGAATTATATCTATTATGTAGCCAGGGTCGGTGTTTATCTTCTCTTCCCGTCCACAGCCCTGATGAATTCGTGATGAATTCTAATCATCTCTAGGAAGCCCTTGACAGGCATTCGCTCATCCGCAGTGTGCAAATTCCTTCTCCTTCAGCTAGCCATTCAAAGCGTCCATCTCCATAGTTTAAGACAGACAGATTACTCAAAGATATGATAAATGTCCGAGAATTAATCGCCAATGCCTTTGACATTCAGGGAGATCGCGGCTACAACTTATCCCAGCACCTCGCCCAATTTGATTTTAAACTTACACAAATTTACTCTGGCCTTTCTCTGCATAATCTCAGAATCGTACACGTACACCACCTCTTCAGTCGCTTGCTAGGGATGGTCAGTAGCCTTGCCGTCATACCTTTCGCCTTTGCATTTGCAAGCATGATGATTCGTTCGGAGCAAGTGCTGTCTTGCTTGCATGAAGTCGAGACTAGGAGTTTCACCGGCTGGAAGTCATGGAAACAATGCTCAGCGATCGAACTATGGGCGCTTCTAGAAGGGGGGTTACACTGCAGGAGACGACCCCTTACAGTCACCCAGCCGACAATCACCCCGCATAGGATTTTCCCAGCGTGATTGAATAGGCTGGTGTGACAAGATAGAGCCAAAGCTGCAGCCTCATAGGGAAAACAGTCTGGGATGGCGTGCTTCCAGTCAACTTAACCATTGTTGCTTTCAATCTACCGGACTTTGAGACTAAAAAGCCTCAGACACCATTGACAAACGAGAAGGTGTGTGAAAGGGTATTCGTGAACAATAAAGACAGGTCATGCTGTTTGCATCTGGGTCTAGGAGGTGGATCAGCTCTCTATGTAGGGCCAAAGACTTCGATGGAAGTTTGGGTAAAGTGACCAATGCTTTGCAGGTGTGCCTTAGATCCCGAGTCTCCTTTTCACACCTCAACGATTATGGATTTTAAAGGGAGTATTCTTGGGTTTGAGAATGTAGGACAAAGATCTTGGCCAGGATTATGTAAGAATTAAGACAAATGTATGCGAAATTGATATTTACCTGCCATCAGAGCTCACCTGAAAAGAGTGAGGCCAAAGAGCGGCCTAGAATTCGTCTTGGTAATGAAGAGATATCTCAACTTCGACATAGACAGCCAAAGAAGAAGTAATTGAAAGATAACAAAGAGAAAAATATATGGGTTGTGCCAAAGTCACATGGCTCGAATGAGAGATTCAGGTTCGGAAGATCTTGAACGATGGTCCGATTGCTTGGAGCTTGGTCTGATCGCATCGCCTCCTCGAAACCTTTATAAAGAAATCCTTTGTACATTGAGGATTGATCTTTAGGGCGCCGTGACAGAGCAGATACAAGCGATCACGCCACGCATTTAAACACCGCAGAGTATGCTTCCAGCCTCCAATTATTGGTCTCATGAAGACCACCATCAAGCGGATGCTCTGAATGCGTTCAATATAGCCCATTGCTCTAGCTTGGATGCAGACCAACACATGGCCGACCAGTACTGGCAGCACCGATGGCGGTTTCCGACCTTGAGACCTTAGCGATGGAAGAATGAGCGACCTGGTACATGGAGATTGACAATGCCTCAGCTATCCTGACCCCTAGAGGTGACGGCCACGACATCTTCTTTCACAGTCGTCTGAAGAGACATCCGATTTTTCATGTGCATTGATGCGATGGACGATGGAAACGCTAAGATACAGATGAGATTTCAGCATCGACGACAGAACATGCGTTCTAACTTCTAGAAGCGAGAAGATGCATGTTTTGACAACAACATTCATCCCTTCAATGAAACCACCAGTTTGGCAATGCAATCAAACCATCTCACCGGCTTGTGATCACTCATCACCATCGTCGCTGGTTCGCGCGGAGCTACATCTCCCAAGCTCATAGAGGGGTGATGGCGACATAGCTGCGGGATTTGCTCCATCGGCCTTATCATGCGTGGAGCTGTTGGCCGAGAACAAGAGCCGATTTGATCGTTGCCCGCACGGGTTGCAGTTTGGCAAGATTAAAGCGAAAGTCAAGCGAAATTCCCAGAGAATGGGATAGGATTGCCCCGCATAATGTACGTGGTAGTTGGTATGCATGCGGCCCGTTCTGGTCTCGATATATAATCGATGCAACGCCTAGATGCAAACTTGGGCCACCATGAGGTCAAAGGGCCTTGGAATATCTCTGGTCCACGTTCAGCTCGGACAATCCCCATCAACGGCGAAGAGCCGCCCGAGACGGCTGCATTGCCAACCCTTGTGGATCGCGGCCATCTGTTCAATAGCGCTGGTCAGTCTCCTTATCGTATGTACAGTACCATCCAGTAAATGGTTCGTTCACAGCTTCAGAGGTTTGTCCATACTCCACAAGGCCAGCTCGGCTCTCCCTCTCCCTCTTCCCCTCCCCCTTCCAACTTCTCCACCTGTCACCCGGTATCATCTTCCATCGACAGCCCCTTGCCCTTGCGAAGCCAAAAAATGTCATTCATTTAGTACTGAGGCGTTCATGGGCCATCATGGCAAGTGTGGAGAAAGGCAGTTCTCTGCAGATTCGATAAGTTTCATTAGCCCTCTATCTGATATGGCCGTCTTGTACAGAACCTAGTCAATGGCATTCCTTTATTTCCAGCCTATTTCCCAATCTCTCAGCTCCATTGTATATTTGCTCTCCAATTTTCCTTGCTTAAAATGGGCCACATCTTGATTGACACGCCTCTGCCGCAAAATACACCCACAAAAAGCCTTGTCTACTGTTCGGATCCTTCTGTTGTTCCCTCGATTAATGCATCAAAACGAACCAAAGAGCTTTGGCAGCTGCATGGGCATCCCCATTCTAAGCGATATTCAAATGCGAAACTGGTCAGCCTTGGAGCTCTTGTACGCCATGATGGTCTTGTATATAAAGGACAGACAGCGTTTTTATACCCCGCGTCGGCAGAATCTGCTACGAAGTACATATCGATGACGTGGGACGAGTTCAACTTGGCCACAGAGACTATTGCCCTATCTTATGCTCATCAGCTCAGAAGTGAGCTTGATGAAGCCAATGTCACACAACACCAGCCGACGATTGCCCTTCTCGGAGGAGGGAAGACCCTGGAATACTTTTGTACTCAGATAGCGCTCCAAAAACTTGGGGTGAGAGTCCTTCTTCTGGCGGAGTCCAACGCCTTGAACGCTCTACACTACCTTCTCGAAAGCTGTCAAGCTTCGGCTGTCATTGTCGATGCTGAGAATTCTAATACAGACACAATGAGCCTCAGAAAGCTGGACATGATCAACTCTTTCCCTCAAAGCAGAGATCACATATATGCTGAGCTGGATGCAGTCAAATATCAAGACTTTGGGGACGTCTGGGAGCGCCATACGTTCATCATCCACTCATCGGGCTCGACTGGAATGCCGAAACCCGTCATCCATACAAACCGGAGTATGATGCTCATTGCGCGAATGTATCGTTTATTTCAAGAATTTGACGTTGAGAACTGGTTTCTCCTATTTCCCTTGTAAGTCGACCTGTCTTTCACCACACCAGGCCTGACTGCCTAGGTATCATATTGCAGGAATCTCGATTGCTCTATCTAATCTTCCAAATGGCCAAATACTGTCATTCCCGCCACTATTATGGCCGCCAACCTCATCTTCGATCTTCAGGGCTTGGCAGACACTTGCTCATATGGGTCACCCTGTTCATTGCGTCCACTGCGCACCCATGTTGATCGAAAATATGTACGAATATATTGTGGATCACGGATCTGATTTCACTCCATTGACATCACTCAAACTCCTTCAACCGGGCGGTGCTGCGCTGTCAGATAGCATCATTCAAGAGCTTACTTCCAATGGTGTGAACGTCAAAACTACATACGGAAGTACCGAGATTGGTCCTCCCTTCCGCTCAATACCTCATACAAGAAACAATCCCAAATGCTATTCATTCAGAAACCTTTATCCAGATAACCCACTTCTGGAAATGGAGAAAGTTGGCGAAAGTCTTTACGAATGCGTCGTACATAAAGGCTTCGAGCTCGCAGCAAATCTATGGGAGAACAGCGATGATCCTTACCGAACAAACGACCTCTTCATTCAGGATCCTCCGAACAGTGGATTCTTCGTGCTACAAGGCAGGAAGGATGATATTCTTGTTCATTCGAACGGCGAGAACACCAGTGCGGGTCCACTCCAGCTCGACATCCAAACAGGCTCAAGAGTTATTTGTAGGGCGTTGGTACTCGGTCACTCACAGCCTTGTGTTGGTCTTTTAGTTGAGATGCATGAAGGCTATGATCCTGCCAGTCCCTCCACACGCGCAACGGTCTGGGAGACGGTTCAACAAGTCAACTCTAAATACCCAAAACACTCCCAGGTCATGGAGCGTATGATTTATATCCTTCCTGTGGGAAATATCCTCCCTGTGACACCAAAAGGGAATGTCAAGCGAAAAGAAGCATGCGAGCTCTACTCATCCGAGATCGCCAACCTATTCTCTTATCACTCTCCTCCACAATCTCGCGACGCATCACAGAACCCGTCGTCCTCAGAATCCCTTTCAGAATACCTCCGGAAGCTTTTCTCTTCCGTTTCCAATGTCATAGTAACCGAAATACATGACTGGACAACGCTACACGACCTCGGAATCGACTCGCGACTCGCCCTCGCCCTTCGCTCCTCCCTTTCTGCCTATCTCGGTCGTTCTGTCTCGCTATCGACACTTTTTGAAAATCCTTCTATCTCTGCACTCGTCTCCTATCTCTCGTCCCCATCTCCATCAGTATCATCACCGGACCCTTGTCCCCCCGAGAAGACATGTTCAACCCCAACCATAAACCGCATCATCTCAACCCTAGCATCAGAGTTCAAGAACTGGCCTCCGCTCTCCTCTACTCACCATCCTCTTTCCACTAAGGAAACGATCCTCTTAACTGGTGCCTCTGGATCTCTAGGAACTGCACTCTTGAAGACTCTGTCCGCATCCTCTAGTGTCGCCAAAATTTACGCAATGGTACGCGGTCCAAAACCCCTCTCTAGACTCCGCAGGTCCTTTACTGCGCGAGGCATGGATCCCTCAATTCTCGAGCCCGGCGGCAAGATCGAGGTTCTGAACTTCAGCATGCAAGACCCACTCCTAGGAGTAAGTATAGACGTGTACGCACGGCTAGCGATGGATGTCACCCTTGTGGTGCAGACTGCGTGGAAAATGGATTTCAACGTCAGCGTGCAAGGATTCGAGGATGATTGTCTACGAAGTCCGTCTTCGACTCCTACCTCAAGCCCGAGCACCAGATTACTGACATGAAAACAGACACGATGTCCATCCTCCGCCTCTGTCAGGCAGGTCGTCGCAAAACGCTCGCTTTCACAAGCAGCATCAGCACCTGCATGGGACCGGGTCAGACCTCTGTCAACATCCCCGAAAAGCCCGTCGGTCCAGATCCCACGGTGGCATTGCCGATTGGGTATGCGCAAAGCAAATACATCGTCGAGCGATTGACACAACTTGCTTCCGCGTCTGAGCTTCTGAAGCAGAGGGTCGTATTGCTGAGAGTAGGCCAGCTCTGTGGCAGTACGGAAACGGGAATGTGGAACACGAACGAGATGTGGCCGATCTTATTCGCTACTTCCCTCCATCCGGGCATGAAGTGCATCCCTGAGTTTCGTGAGAAGAGGGTCGATTGGATCCCCGTTGACATAGCAGCGAAGACAATCAGCGAACTGCTGATCTCATCCGAGCGCGAGAGAGATGTGGAAGAGTACGAAGTATTCAACATCGTCAATCCCCACTCAATCTCCTGGTCCGATCTCGTCTCCATGTTCCAAGCTTCGAGCTCCAAGCTCGCCAAGCTCGAAGTCGTCTCCATGACGGGATGGGTATCGCGCTTATCAGCGCTCTCCTCAAGCATATCTCCCGACGAGCTTCCAGGCCTGAAGTTATTGCAGTTTTTTGAAGACATGGCTTCGGTAGAAGCAGAGGGCCATGAGCGAAGTAGAGTTTTTGAGACGGAGAAAAGCGTCCTGCTGAGTCGGGCGTTGAGGGACTGTAAGCCTTTTTGTAACGAGTGGATCGAGAAGACTATAAAGATGTGGAAAGAGACTGGTTTTCTGTAGTTAGTGGAAGGGTAGGTAATAATCGTAATGAATATATGGAATTGAACTGAATTGAGCAATGCTTCTCCAGAGAATGAGAAGAATGTTATCACGAGGCAGATGAGAGAGATGGAAAAGATCGAGGTTTGAAGCAGCATATCAATCGTCAATTCGCTCATGTTACAACAAAGATATTGCACTTCTACACCATCCCAACGTCTCCGGCCAGCGTACCGGTTTCCGGTTTCCGCTGGCTACTTTGAATGTGTAATGCGGGATGCCTATAGAACGCCCAAACCGCAACCCCAACGCCCTTTATGCCAGCCACACCATTTATCCCAGTATCGTTGATTCGTTTTCGTATACATTATGTGCAAGGCGGAGACGGATGAGATTCTAGCCGATTCAAGACTATGAGATCATCCGGAGCTCCAGTCTCAACCATATCATACCCCTCCTTTTATTATTCCTGAGCAGCGGTCCTCGTCTTAATGCGGAACTTATCCCTCAGGCGGCTCGTAAGTCTTGCTCTCCTACTTGGTTCTTCGACATCCTCGGCCTGTTCTCCTTCCTGCTGTGACTGTTCTCTGAGACTTCTCAGTGCGGCAATTCGCTCATCCGCAGGTGCATGGCGTAACCTGTGCAGATCTAGGAACCGCGACGCTCTATGATGTTGCGGGTTGTTCGATGCGCTCCCACTTTCTGCTGCAGTCTCTGCCTCATGCTCGCTGCCTTCATTGACGGCTAGCGGTGGAGGAAGTTCGGAGCCTTCGGCGGTAGGAGCCGTTGGTTCGGCAGTTTCGGAGGTTACAGGACGGAGATCATGACGGCTACTTTAATTAGCAGATATATGAGATCGGTAACAAGTGGACTCACCATAGTGGACATGTGCCGGAGACATTCAGTAGCCAAGGATCGATACAAGCGGGATGGTACTTGTGGTGACATGGCAATACGCGAACATCCTCGCCAGTGGTGAAATCTTCGGTGCAGATTGAACATCCTAACTCTACTTCCTTCGTGGTAGCTTCTTGGGTGTTTTCAATGGCGTCGGCTTGTGCAGCTCCGCCAGACTCTGATGTTGCTGAAGTGGGTGGTGCCATCTGTATGTCTCCGTTCCCAGCAGTAGCATTTACACTACCGGCTTCAGCGGTGTTGTGCACGCTTGTATTTCCTTCTTCTAACTCGATCTCTCTTCCCGTCTTTAGCGGTTCTGGATCACCGAACTTGACAATGGGAAGAGTTTCCAGCATCGCTTTTGCAAGTCCCTTTGCACGACTTTGTCTCGCTCTGCCAGATACGCCGGGTCGAGGTCCATATCTTTCCGGATGTCTATGGGCACGGAAAGCGCCTGTCGCAATGATGATTAAGAATAACAGCGTGATGATACCAGTGATGCTGTAGAGAATGCTCATAGCCACAGCTGTAGTAGGAGCCGGCCCACCATTGTTGTTTGTCGGTGAACTTGAATTAGAACTCGAGTTCGAAGCAACCTGCCCATGCAATTGCTTTCCCTGGAGGGCGTTCAAAAGTGCGGTCGAGTCCCGAACCGAGGTCATTGTGTAGATAGTCGTCGACGGGAACTCCCCCGTGAGATTGCATTCTTGGAACGAAGTGCTGTATAGTATAATACCCTGTGGTTTTACACCTCCTGCGGTTTCTACCACTGTAGTCGGATCGATGTTTGAGGAGTCGGTATTAGGATCACAGCTGATATAGGAGATGTCAGCCGTCGAGACATTGTTCTGATTCGTAGGGCCGACCAGCTGGATGTTTCCGGCAAATTGTGGTTGCTGTTAACGCAATGTTAGTTCTCTGCAAGGCTGGTCCGCGACATGACAAGTGGAATACGAACAGCGACAGCAGCTGCATTTCCTCCCAGGCCAACCTCTCGCGTCAGAGGAGCAATATTGAAGACATTCGGGTTGAGGGTTGTTTCTCCAGTAACGATCAATTGGGTGAAGATGCTTTCGGAGGTTGGTAACGATGCGTTCGAAGGCTGGACGACTTGACCGGAGACCAAGGTGGCAAGAAGCAGTGCGGATAAGATAGAGGCCATGGTCCTTGCAATCGACGTCGCCATGGGAGATGGGAAGGGGAAAAAACAAACAGTTGTCCTCCTTCAGTCGCCCCTCACATATCCAGCAGCACAAATCTGGGAGATGTGTTCGTGCAGTCTCGTCCGCTGTGAGACTGCGAGACTGGAGACGTTTGGGAATTTGTTGATTGTCGGATTAGCGTCCAATGCGCACTCGGCAGACACGGAAGCAGAGGAGGGGAGGGGGTTCGAGTAGGTGGGGGTGTCGTGATGTGTATTCTATATCGTGTGCTATATGCCGTGCAATGTGCAACACTAAGGAATACTGATGTAATGTAAGAGTCTGGTGAGTGTTGAAGATGGGAGATGCAGACGAGACCAGAGGGAGTGTTTACTAGTCGAGAAATGAGCAGAAGGAAGAGTAAATAAAGGAATGGGGGAATGGAGAGAATTTGAATGCATCTGTCTCATGTCTCTTTGCTACTGTATGCCACTGTCTTGTACGTATGTACGTAGTAAGCTATGGTATGTTGTGCCATGATGTGCTCTGCTGTGCTATGCTGCACTTGGAATTCTCTAGACGCCGGCTTGGGCAGACAGATGTCCTCCGGTTCCGTGCGCCTGCCCACGATACCCTCTGGCGTCCCTCCATACCCTCTGGTTGCCCTCCTTGCCCCCCTCCTCTCACCACCTTTCTCTTTCAAGTCCTCTCCCCGCAAATGAGTGCAGAGCTGACGCACTGAGTAGGGTGAACAGCCCCCAAGCAGATCCCCGAGTGAGGAAAGGCTCGAACAAATCTAACCCGCGCCAGGAGGAAGCCGAGCACAAAGAATCCGAGGTGAGCAATCAACTCTCTGCGTTTGCGGCTTCAAGATGCACCTTCAAGGACTATCGACATCCACAGCTTCTTGCACTGCCCGCTCGGCCCTGATTAGGGAAACACTGGTAGCAAAACTCTGCCGTCCTGGCCTTTAGAGCTGCTCAAATACTCAAATACTCAAACACGCGCATACAAATATTCGACATGACGGCGTCGCAAAGAGATTGCAACAGCCTGTCCACCCCACTGTTCACTGCCACAGATCAATGGCTGCGCTCAAGTATCCTCAGTCTTGAGCACCCCCTTTTGCCACTCTCGGTAGTGTCGCATTCGAAGTCTCGACTCTTGGACCTCCCTGCCTCCTGGGCTCACGTCCAATGAGAGGAGGTGCTAAACGATCTCTCCACACATTCTCTGCCAGATATCGGGCATTTTGGAATCATCTTCCAGAATTGTCAGCAGCAAGCGCAAGCTGACACAGCCCCCCCGCCAACCCCAATCGCATACTCTTACGAGACCCGCATTAGGACTGAAGACCTTTCTCTGCTGGAGTATTTGTGTTTATAAAGTCCTCTCCATAGTCTTCCAACCCCTCCTGGTGCTCTTGTTCCACAGATTTGCATTGTTCCCGCCAGCTCGGATGCTCCGGCTTTGCCTATCTCGTCCATGTCCAACAACATCTCTTTGTGTAGTGGTCATCCATTCAGGCCTACTTACTGTATTACTCTGTTATCTGCTCAATGAGCCGACTTCCGAGGCTCCGAATACAGTCAGTCGTATGACAGCAAACCTATCGCATGATGTTTTTTGACATTCTCTGTGAATCCTGTGATAAATGTTAAGAGAACCGTCTGAGAAGAACATCTCACTGTCGGATTTCAATGGAAAGTTTTGTGCCAGATTCACAATGCTCACCGAAACATTACGAGGGTAGCGGGGACCACCAAGTATCAAGTGCCACAAATGCATGCACGTGAGTCTGATACGTGGATATTCACCAGTTACTCTAGACCTCATTCTACAACAAAATTCTTCAGTCGCCTGCTCTCATCCAAGCACAGTAATTGCGGTAGTTACTTGATGTTCTTCAAGTTCTTCTTCTCAGGCTATTGCAAGGGAATTCTTCATCTTGTGAACTTGTTTCTAGATAGCATTACTTGAGCAGGGAAGTTCCATAATTCACCTCAGTATCCAACCGAGAATTCGTTTCTTTTCGTTTCGCAATTTGTATCATATCACATACTCTCTAAGACAATGCTGGCTGATTCAACACCCAGACAATGTCGTTCAATTTCCATGCTCTTTCTCCTTAATGAGTTTTTCACAAGCGAGCTTGGACCTTGCCAAGTCATTGGAGATAGAGATGGATACGGTAAAGCCAGCGCTCAAGCTCCAACATACTTCCCACTGAACCATTCAAGCTACCGACGTCTACCTTAGCTACGGTTTCCGATATATTACTAGACTTCTGTGCGGCAACTTCTTACCCTACGAACCACAAGCTGTGCCTGACGGACAGATTAACGCCTTCTCCATCGCCCTCTAATCATCCTCTTTCCAAGCGCATGTCGAACTCTACCTATAGAGGGTACATCATCTACATCCTCTCAATCATTGTCCCGCTCACCGCCTTACCTACCAATTCCGAAGTTGCGCGGGGAAGCTACAATCATCCATTGACACATTTGTATCTCTGCAAGCCTGACACTATCCGTCATATCATGGCTATTTCAAAGCCATCGACACAAGTCGGAAGCCGGGTTACTAGATTGTCGCTTTCTTCTGAGCTAAGTAAATATGTACAATCAGGGCTAGCGAGTAGTTAGGAAGCTCTTCTCCATCCCACTTTCTTCTGAATATGGTAAGCTGTTGAAGAGCATGGACTGCAAGATATCTCAGAGCGTCGCCTCAATGAATCGCCTGTGGATATCTCAGCTGAAAGGGAGACGATCCGGCACGCAGAGACTGTTGGGCTGGACCGTCTGACGCACCAATCGAAGGAGGAGGGAAGGTGTCGTCGTCGGGGAAGAATGGGAAGGCGAAGATTTCCTAGCATATCACAGCTTTATTCCAGTGACAAGTAGGGAAAGTCTCTATCCGAATCTCTTAACTTTATAATAATATCTCCGAGTATTCGAGAGAATTCTCTGGCCTCAACATGCACACTCCTGAGATGTGATAAACGATGCGGGTTCAAGCCTCATGCCTCATGCCACCACCAATCCATCATCTTCATCATCTCCACCCCTTTTCCTCGCCTTCAAGCCATCACCCCTAATCTCAAACTCCACCGCACCCTCCAAACCCGGCCCACTAGCAGCCGCATGCGGCGCAAACACGACCTTCATCCAACGCCTCCATTTCCTCAAGACGGGCTCGCTCCTATCGTTATCCTCATCCGCGACCAGTCCTGGTCCATAAACGGGTCTCTTGATCAGCGCGATCCGACATGCGATCTGCGTCGTCCATATCAAGCCCAGACTGGGTGTTTTCATGTTCTTGATCGTTAGGTGGGACGGGTGTAGATCGTCGCCCCAGCCGGTGAACCAGCGCTGTTGGTGGTCTAGGTTCATGGTGTCGTCTGTGGAGATTGGGGGTCTATGCTCTGCTGCTGCTGATGCTATGGAGCTTGAGGGCATTCCGCCACTTCTCCTAGCTAAGGGACTACTCTGTGTAGCTCTACCAGATTATCAGCCCAACTGTTGAAAAGATGGGGGCATGTTGGACATTAAAAACTATGTTAAAAACATGAAGTATCTCAAAGATGTAGATTGTTTAGAAAAGTCTAAGGGATTTAAGAAATCCAAAACTCCCTCAACATATCCATGAGATTGCGAGGAATTAGTATAGTACCTGTTAAATGCCGGATTATTGCCTCCGCCAACCGAGAACCTATCCGCAACTTGGTTCGCAACTACAACGGCTATATTCTCCTCTCGTGCGAGGTTTCTCAATAATTGACCCAACTTCACCAGTTCAGATGATCGCTGGCCCATGTTCGCTCCACTGCTTGAAATTGGGCCTGGACGTTCAAACTCTGCTCTATAGTTTGCTGCCACCGAATCGAGGATTACGAGACGTATGCCATGTCTGCGGATGGCAACAGGGACTTGGAAGCGTAGGATATGGTCTTGGGATTCGAGATCCGGTGTTACGATACTGATTACTGAGTCGAGGTTGGGTTTTGTATCTGCTGCTATCAGGGCAGGATGTGAGCGTAGGAGTTGGGAGAGCCGAGTTGTTGGAAGCGCGCTTTCGGTGGATATGTAAAGAACGCTGCTGGATAGCCCTTGTGGAGACGGCAGCTGTGCAGAGAGGAGAAGAGTAAGGAGAAATTGCGTTTTGCCCGCACCGCTGAAAAGATGTCAATGATTGGCATACGTATTGGACTTGGGGCTTGCCTCTCGCCAGTCACTTCTGTGATATATCCTGTGGGTATGCCACCGCCTAATGCGATGTCAAGGTCCTCATCTAACGTGCTGATTGTGTCCCAGGATTTGAAGATATCCTTTCCCACTCTCTTCAATGTAGCGCTTTCTGTATTTTCGGAAAGTCCCAAGCTTGTGTGAAGGGCCTCGAGGACGGCATTGCAAAGTCGCTTTAAGTCGAGGAGGGGAAGTTGAGCGCGCTTCGCGATTTCAGCAACGTCGAGAGTGACGAGATCCGCGGTAGTTATAAGGTTCTTCTCGAGTGATGGTAGGAGACGGATATACTGCTGGGTCTGAAATCCTGGCAGGGTGACAGTTAGGTCAGTCATCGGGAGGCATGTGGAATGTCCCAATCGTTCTTGAAGTAGCAATGGATGTTGGAGGCAGAATGGAGGGGCAGATACGCGTAGGCACGTGATATGGTGATCGCTTACATAGGGGCTTGCCCCTGAACTCCGGAGGCTCTAATATTTTCAATGCTCCAGAGACTAGACGACGTCGTCCACAATAATACTTTTCTAATACGCTACTTTCAGACAATTAAAACCACCAGAAGCTTGACTTCAGCAATGATTCTTCCCACTTTCCAAACACAAGCCCAAGCAAAGTAGATAGGCATACCGGCACTTAGGAAGCTCTTCAGGATTTATTTCTTTTTCTTGAATCAAGACCTTTCAACTAGACTATCTGTAAGTCTAGCTCTGACGATACACAATTCATACAGTCAATGAGTGATCAAGAAGAATTTCTTGGAACCCTCGCTTTCGCTATTCTCCAACGGCTTCACAACTTCCTCAAAGACAAACCCTGCAACATCTGCTCTCGAGATCGTATACCCCATAACCTTCGAAACCGCTCCATTCTCCACATCCCATCTCACATTATTCACGCCCTTCGCAGGTCCTTGAGTCAAAATACTTACCCTCACGACAAAGTAAGATCCAATGGGCGATGGCTCCTCCTCGCCCGCTTCGATAACTACCCTCTCCATGGCCCTCTTGTCCTTAACCTGGACATGCAGCAGCGCGTAGACTGGAATGAGAATAAGCGGAATGTCTCTGCCAAATTTACTGATTCCCGGTGTAGATATCACAACTAGGCCCGGTTTAACGCGGGCAGGGCGTTCGCGTAATGCGTTGATGATTGAAGCAACGCCTTCTTCGCAGAGGGTGGGGTCTTCTTGCTGTGGGAACCAGGCCCTTTTCTTCATCACGGGATAGGAACCAATGCCTGATACTACGAGATTGACGGAGTTGTTTCCACCGGCAACGTCTGAGGGGTTGAGGACGGCGGGGAATAGAGTGCGGGTTACTTGTAGGGGATCTCTTATGTCGCCGGTGATGATAGTTAGGTTTCTTGAGATGAGGTCAGGCGTTATGGAATGTTTGGTCTCGAGTAGAGTAGTGATTTTGCTGGCATTTCGAACCACTGTTGGTTGACTTGTGAGCTGTGTCGGTGTTTGCAAGGAGGGAAGGCTGTACGAGCTGTGCATAGGTATCCTGTCTTCAAACATTCGGCTAGACATGGTGCTGTGCTTCCTCCCGTCGCACCAAAGAAAGCGACGCTCTTGTGAGAAGACAACATATTTCTTTTAGTTTCAAATTGCTCGATTCGATTGCTCTATGTATCTTCTAGGAGACCGAGCTCTGCATCATGACGCTTTCTAGTACTTGTATCCATGTGTAGGTAGGTATGAAAAGACAGGTAGAGCAGCACCAGGAATCTAATAAGGAAAAGACGGTGCGAATAGTGTTTGATTCTAGAAATCGTTGATCACTGGTCACCAAACGTTCTCCCGAAATGCTCCCCTATTCGAGCTCACCATAAGCGAGGATGTCGCCAATACCAAATCGGAGTGAAATTGTCCCGCATCCGATTTGGGTACTTAGCTGGAAGAAGGAAAACTCCCACTGGGTCGAGTGTCCAGATCGAGCAAGTCGGTCCATTGGTATGTAGCACTTTCGATTACTACAATACAGCCGTGGGTTTCTGTTGGTTTGTGTCTCCGGAAGAAGCTATTCAATGGAGTTGCGCTGTGTATAATTCAGGCTTCGTATGCACGTAATTGTATTGCTTAAACAGGAATAGTGGTCGAAACAGGTTCTATATCCTCAGCACATCCTTGAATCCAAGTTCAGCTTCCGCTTCGATCTCCACCAGAAACCCCTCCCCAATCAACCCAGATACCACAAGTGTATTTGTAGGTCTCACACCTACACATTGAAAGGCCCATCCATGCGCCAAAGCAACTTCCTCACAATCTTCCTCTCTCCGAATATGTATTCGAGTTCGTACAACATCAGACAACGATCCCCCAAGCGCTTGAAGTGCCCGCGAGATGATATCAATCGCTGCAACAGCTTGACTCTTCGCACTCTTCCCTCCAAGGACGTCTATCAAAGCAACTGGAGAATTTGCTGTCGTGCCTGAGACTCGAATGACATTTCCTGTTCTGACAGCCCGGCAATATGACGCAAGCGGTTCCCATGGACTTCCAGAAGAGTACTCAATCCTCTTTCCTTCTGCTACAGCTTGGGAAATCTGGAGATATCGTTCAGAAGCTGTTAGGTGGTGGCTGAGATCGCCTGACGCTGTGAGATAAGGCGCTCTGCGATACTCGTCCCCACAATCTCCTGGGATGTCGGTAAGACTCTCTTGAGCTTTCGATATGAGCGCTCGGTCTTCTTCGTCCAGTGAGAATGAGAAGGCTGCAAGATTGGTGGTGGTGTATTTATCTGATTCCACAGATAATCGAGAACCAACGATCACAGCTCCAACTGAAGGTAAATCAAGCACGTGTCGAGTAGCGACTGCAGCAATTGGCACATCATGCTTCTTTGCAATGGTGTCCAGTGCTTGCAAGACAATTTGATAGCAGGTCCATCCGCCAGCTGCGTGAATGAAACGGAGGTATTTCCTCAGACTCCAGTTTAGTGACTCAGGATGAGCGGGTTCGGGTTGACCTAACCACTTTTCACTTATATATCCGCCAAGAAGCGTCCCATAAGCGAGTACCTTGACTCCATGTTCGAGGCACACTGAGCTCAACCGGTTACGCACAAGCCGACGATCGATCACGGAACAAGATACTTGGTTCGTGGCTATTGGGAGTCCTGAATTGAGGAGAAGCTCTAGATGTGCCGCATCGGTGTTTGTGAGTCCAATGTGTTGGATCTTGCCTTGCATCTGCAGGGTGCGGAGATGAGACAGGTTGTGGATGTAGGTGTCGTCGGAATAGTCCCATGCATGGTACTGCATGAGTGCGATATGATTTTGACCCATACGTGTCAAAGCTAGATTGACAGCCTCTTCAGCTTTCTGGAAAGTCTTGATCCCATTCTCTGCCGGGCACCACTTTGTGAATGCTGTCGCAGTCTCTCGAGAGACTCTGTGATGATGTCCAACGACAAGTTCTATGGATCCTTAGGTTCGTAGACCAAGGTAAATGACGGAGAAACTAACCAGCATCCCCATAATGATCGGCCATGTCAAAGCAATCAAATCCTGATGATATTCTGGAACCTCATCAGCGAGTTTATTGAAAAGCTTGATGGGAAAGCCGAACAGAGAATCCATGGCCGTCGTAGCTACATTGAAGTCTATGTGTTTGTCATGACCGCCGGCAAGCTGCCACAGACCCGAGATCATGCGAGGAATCTCGAGCGAATTCCCAACTAGAGTCCTCTCCGGTCGTAGCTGAGACGTTGAAGAAGACATGATGCAAACACTTGATTGATGAAGTGGTTTGCAAGGTCAAGGAAGTGCTTCTGTGCTTCCTCACTTGGGGGATAACCAGAGCCAAGTATAAAGTACACCGCAGCATCAAGTAAAACGAAGAAAGCTTCCTCGAATAAATGATCCGTTCTAGTAGCGATATACTTACGTTCAACGACATCAGTTCGTAACATTGAAGAGTGGGAGTTGACTCTCGACGGGTTGGATATCCACACTCCTGGGCTTTGCTCAACTCACGACTGGTTTTGCCTCTAATCTTAAAATCTACGCCTCTCTTTGTGCCACATCGTCACCTCCCTCTTTCCATGTCCCAACTGCATCCTGTCGGCCCAGGCAAAAAGGATGTGAAAATCAATCCAACCTCGTATGTGGCAAAGTAGTCACCTTCCTGGCCTTTCTGTCATTGGGTATTGTTCGGGGATCGAAAGGGGTAAACCGAACTGCGCCCTCTACTTCCAACAGTTTCATATTCTTCCCTCCCTCCCATCTGTTCAATCTGATGTATCTCTTTTTCCAAACCTGCATCCATGGCTGCCAAGTTCAGGGCTGTTTCCCAAACGCTGGTGGCTTCCGTAGTTAGATCCTATCTGATATGGGGAAAAGAGGATGCAAGGCTGCTTCCAACTAGCTATATTGACCATAAAGGTTACACCTACATTGCCGCGTCTCTTTGAATAGCATGCGTGTGCATCTCTTATTGATTTTACTTTGATAGCATTGTATTACGACCAAAATTCTCTCGCCTGTTCTTTGTATTACTCTTTTGGAGACCGTTGTAAATGCATCGGCGCATGGTTTATCACGGCAGACTTCTGTTAAAGAGCAAAGTTCGGATCGAACGCCTAAACCAACTACAGCTCCATGAATACCGCCTGAATTACTTCTACGGTAAGATGACTGCACAACTTTGTACGAAAGTCCCCATCAAACCCGTGGGTTCATAAGCGGTTTAGCTGGCGCGGGACACAATTGCAATGCATCTGATTATTGTGTTATGTATCTGGCAACAGCAACAGAATGTGGAAGACTGGCTTGCTGCGACACCGATACCGACGATTGCGCTGTGATGACGACATGTATCGACTCGAGCGATTCTTACACTTCATCGGAAATTTGTGATAATGGCTGAAGGCAGCATACCAACACGTTGAAACGGAGAGCATCTTCCCCTTTTGAGCAAAAATGTTGGTAAAGAGGCTCTTGAGGAGCATGAGAAAGCAAGGCCTCACCATCTAAGCTCTCATCAGGACATCGAACAGCTTTTGTTGAGAAATTGGAGGCCTCAAAAATAGAACCGTTGTCCGAATCTACTCAATGCCGAATTTGTATTTTTTTTGGTCCTTACAAGGCACTACTGACAATGCGAAAAGTACTGAATCCGCATTACCTTATTCCAACAGCGTCTTGAAGATGCCGTTGTAGCAAACTACTTTCGACTTGCTCTCACTCTGCTCTTGGCCGCTGGCTTATCCTTCTTCTGATGGAGAAAATACTTTGGACGTCGGTCGATCGCGGCTTACGGAAACATGCAATGAAGATGGATATTGTGCCGACGAGAGCACAGCCTATAGCAATCGCAATGACATCTCCGTCACTGGCGCATACTCTTCAGCTTATGAGAGCTATACAACTAGTTCTGCAACGAGTTCTTCGATGACCCCAACCAGATCAGTATTCTCAACCCTCATTGGCACTCCAGCCTCATCATCGACTCCTGCGTTGCCAGATATTAAGGAGAATCAGAAATATCCGACCCCTATAGGCGCAATAGTAGGAGGAGATATTGGAGGGGTTGTTCTCATTGCGCACATTGCAGCTGGGGCCTTCTTTTGAATCGGAAGTATCAGAACGACACAGTCATCAATATCCCGTCCGCTACTCCCTCAAGCGCCGTCGACCTCCTCCTGTGACCGTACTAGAAGCTACGCCAAACACAGTCATTCATCAACAAGAGTTTTGCAAACCTCATTTCCCATAGCAATCCTACAACCTCTCTAGACATCAGTATGAAGCGATACCTACCAGCGAAATCCCAATTATCAACGCACCCTATCATCTAGACGAAAGATTTCTATGTACAATCCAGAACGTTGGAATGGTTGGCAGCACAGCTGGAGTACCTTTATTGACGACAAACGAGTGTGCTCCAACTAATCCTATGCCAAACTTTAGGCAGGCTCCAGCAACTGTCCTTGAAGCACCTGGCGATTACGAATATCCGGATCCACCATCATTACGTGAAAATTCCCATGAACGTCATAGAACTGTCAGTCCTCCATGATTGAGCAAGGCTAGACCAGTATAGATGCCATCTTCGCCAGCGGATACGAGGAACAAGTCGCTTCAACCTCATACAAATTATGAGACATTCAGCCTCTCAATTAGTGCTTTATACTCGACATGTTCGGCAGAGAATTTCTTGGGAATTCTCTCTGTACTCTAATATTTGCGAGTCTTCTAAGTGCGATTGGGATCTAGAAAACAATATACAGAGTTAGAGACTCCTTGGGATTGCAGAGATGGAATTCATGACTCGGAATCGCCAGCCGGAGTTTTACAAGGTGTCTTATAGGCCGAATATGGAGCCGCACAAGAACAGCATTAGATGGGAATGTTCATCACTGCCACAAGTAAAACCAGTGGCTAGGCACAGGATTTGTCTTTCGTCCGGCTTGTTCCAGAGGTCAAACCCTGCATCTCGCTCAGCTCCTGCAGCCACACGATAGTCGCGGTCTCTGATTGATGATCTCTGTCTTCTTACACTTTTGTCATTTGACACTCAATTGTTGCGGATCTTGTATCACCAATTGCGACCCCGCCGCTGCGGTAGTTGAATTTTGAGGGTGATCGGCTGCAAGGGGTATTGGTCCAATTGTTTTTTTGGAGCGGCTGTCCTAATTTAGACGACGGTTACGCTCTGAGAAAAAGCACAACTGTGGTTAATCGCATATCACTTGGTAAGAGAAGACTTGGTCGACGCTCAATGGATTAGGAAGATAACAATCCTGCCAAGTAGGCTTGAGCTGAACACACTTCCGTCGCACGACGTGTCGATCTTCGTGCAGATACAATATCTTGCCCTTGTGTTCTCCATCTTCAACTTTTCTCTTGCGTATCTGTTGTCGTTACTCTACTCTCTCAAAAGTCTTCAATCATGTTATCCAATTTGACTCTTACTTGGCTCTACATCTTGCCATCTTTAGTCTCGGCTTTTCACGCTCCAGCAGCAACATTCAATCCGGGACATTATACCTCCATCCCCAAACACCGCAATCCGAAGCCAACCTCAGCCCCCCACACCCATGATCTCCTCCGCAGAGATTCTACTTCCATTCAAAGAACGCTCCTAGCAGCATCCGATCAAACTTGCGGATACTTCGGGGGGGCATCGGATCGTCCATGGGGCTGCCAAGCAGGAAATTGTGTCTTTGCAACACCTACCCCTATCGCCAACTTCTCCCTCTCTGCCGGTCCAGGTAGTGTTCTCTGCTGTGATCCCTCGACAGGCTGTCCGTCGAGTCCCGGTCCCACAGCTTGTGTAGACAACTATCAGAATCGGGCCACGAAATCAATCAGCGGTTCCGTGGACCCAGAAATTTTGACTTGGTAAGTGACTACCCTCTGGTCAGGGATTCCCCTTCGGCAGAGAAGATTGAGAGGTGAGGTAGTATTCAGGATAGCTGATGAGCGAATGCACAGCACGTCAGGACTCTATATCTTCTGCAACACCCTCACGTTCGCCACCCCTTTCATCTCCGCCTTCTTCTGCAATTACCTCTCCAATACTGAAGTTCTAAACGCAACAACGACCTATGGAGGCCAGATCGCCCACGCTTTCACACCCACCGTCCCCGTCTTCGCCGTATCTCTCACACCTACCACCTCCTCAACCCTTGCGCCCTCTATTCCTTCATCAAGCGGGGTATCAGCAACTGCGTCCGCGAGTAATGGAGGGACGGAGGTTAGTAAAGGAGCTGTCATTGGGGGCGTGGTTGGTGGTGCTGTCGGGCTAGCGTTGCTCGCCGGGCTCGCGGTGCTGTTTCTGAGACGGAGGAAGACAGGGGATGATATAAGGGAGATTGGATCGGGTGGTGAGGAGATTGTCGTGAAGCCTAAAGCTTTACATTAGGCTCTTCATGGACTGATGATAGGATTTCTGGTGTTGAGTGAGAATAGACTAATCGCAATAGATTCCTGGGCTAAATAATTCGAATTTCGGTGGTTGGATGAAATTAAAAGACTGGGAGCTGGGAGGGGAAGGATGGACTGGTATAATGAGATTTTATAGTTATTTAAATTCAGGCATCCATCTCGAACGCCATATGTAGACCGAGATATAATACATACTTATTAGTCTTCATCCATAGCTCCCAGCAGCTTTTCCTCACCAATTTCCCGTATTTTCTCGCCCAGAACGGTTCTCCCATAGCGCTCAGCGACTTTCCCAGCAGCCTCAATCATCTTGCCGCTTCTATCTCGCATCAACGAAACCATCTCGAGCGCCCTCATACCCCTCTCTTCGCCCTCCCTACATTCGACAGCCATCATCTGCAACAGAGTCTTATCAATCTCAAGCTCCATTCGCGCAAGTGCGGAACGCTGAGAATGAGAGCTCTTTGTCGAGTCAATCAAATCCTGGCGTTGAGCAGTCAAGAGACTCTTAAGAACAAAATCGCCTTCCAGCTTCTTCAACTCATCCCCTTCATTCTTGGGCTCGTCATCCTCATCGTCAACGCCGTCGGGTTTGGGATTTGAGGTAAGGGGGATCTGGAAATCGAATTCGGAAAGCAGAGGCCGAGGGAAATAGGGATACTGGTCACCGCCTTTGAGAATGATGCAGTGGAATTTACCATCTGCCACCGCTATTGGGAAGTATGATTCTGTCTTACGGCCCGAGGCGAGACGAGAAAGGAGCTTAGTGTCGAGAAGTGGAACCCAGGTTGCTTGGGATGGAGTTCGCCAGTGCAGCAGGGTCAGTAGTGTCCCCGTGGAATCATAGATACAGGGGTCCTAAACTTGAGTTAGCAAAATGCGAAAGATTTGAGAGTGACGGAACTAACCCCATTATCTGAGAAGAAAATGCTCTTGACAGTCTCATCATCTGGGAGCGCTACCAAGTCCTCATTTTGGCATATTTCGTCTCTCTTTATATTCTGAATCGTGCACAAGACCTTCGTATTCCCATCAGCACCTACCGGGCCATTCCCTAGCGTGAGCACATAGTCTCTCCAACTGGCACAGGTAATTGTTGGGCTGCTCTTTTGTCTGTAGAGTCTGTAAGGTATTCCAAACAGAGTGTATACTCTAACATAATTGGCAGTGGTAGTGACAGTGATAAATGATTCACTCAAGGAAATGGCAGTAATGTCTTCTCCTTCGGGAAGTTGTGTGCGCCAGTCAGCTCGAGCAGTCCAGGTTTCATGTGGCCGGTAGAATATAGTTGCTGGGGTATCGTTGTTCGCAGGACATGAGAAGAGAGTACCATTATCGTTCAGACAAGCCTTGTCGTACAAGAACGTATCCGTGAAGTGGAAGTCTCGGTGAAATTCATGGTCATAGAACTCGACAGTGACAGTATTGTGGGTATCTTGATCTACCGTCCAGACGAAACCAATGAGGTTGAGACAGAGATATTTTCTATTTCCACGCCATGGGGTAGAGCCAGGTTGAAAAGATTCGTGGTATTGAGGCTCCCAACTTTGATTCCGGCGTTTCATCAAAGGTCCACCCAACGGATCCAGGTCTCCATTTGGCCTCTTTCCATTTGCGTTGACCAGTGCATATCCAGCACCATCATCGTCAACGACGAAGTCATCCTCATCCCCCATGATATCTGATCCGAGAATATCATCCAAGCTATCTGGGCTTCCTCGCCGAGCCCCTCGATGTGGAACGTCTTTGTGGCCATTGACGGTAGGTTTTCGAGCATTTGCTGAGATCTCTGACAGAGGATCATGGATGAAGGGCGCAGGTTGAGGCCCCAGTTTTATCAAATGTGTGTGCTCTGCTGGAACAAAGTCGTTGTATATATAGACCTCGCCATTCGAGCTTGTGAAAGAAAGAAGATTCTTGGTTGGGTGCCATGCAATGTCCATAATATCGGCATACTCATAGGTTGATATGATCTTTTGCGTCTTAGTTTCCCATAGAATGACCTTTCTATCCTTCCCAGCTGATGCTAGCATCGCTCCATTTGGCGACCAAGCCAAAGCAGTGATATCGCCCATATGGCCATTGGTGAATGCTCGCTGCTTTTCCCAGTCCCCTCTCGACATGACTTGAATATCTCTGGTAGCTGTTGGAGCTGCAAAAGCTCTGCCGTCCGGATGCCATGCAATCCTCGAACTGATCTCATCATCCGTTTCTACTGTTCTTATTAATCCATCAACTTTGTGGACAAGCTCTGGCTCGTCACCGGTGAGCGAGTAGAAGTAGACCAGCCCATCCGCACATGATAATGCGATATATTTGGAGCTTGGGTCAAAAGATAGGTGTTTCACAGGCTTCAGTTGCTCCCGCAGGTACATCACTGAGCTCGTATCGTTTGTCCTGACGATTTTGACGACCAACTCGTCACTTGCCACAGCACACCACTCGCCGTCACGAGAGATAGTCACATCTCGAATTGGGAGGGAGCATCGCATGAGGAACTTGTCGAAGGACATGGATTCGAGGGAGTATTTGCTGACAGTTCCATCTTCGGAGCCCGAAACGAAGAACTCGTTCTGCGAAGTAAATTAGCAGCTAGCTTTGGGCAGAGTAACACCTGATTACCGTCGAATCCACTCCCATGTTTTGTTCCGGGCAGTCATCGATATTCGTAGGTTCTCCATCGAAACCGGTCTTGTATACTCGAAAGAGGTTGTTTGACCCAACAGTAACCAATTTCGTACCATCTGGGGTGTAAGAGAGAAATGTCGGTCCAATTGTATGAGCAGGTCTACCCCGTACGCGTAGTTGAGTAGTTGTCGCCATTTTGATTGATTTACAGCACAGTGGAATCGTAAAGTTGGTGTTGATAGAAGACAGAGGAGACGCGCGCAGACGCGACTGTCCACTTTACGCGAAACCCCTGTCAGCTGTTTTCCTGAGCGGGGCAGCAGGCAGCCCTCGAAAATCAGAGCAAAACACCCGCAATCTTGAAATGATTGCAAGCTGAACATCATGTCTCGATCAACTAATCCGCGAGATTTCTTTCAGACGGATGCTGCAGAATCGTCTCGAGCCCGCAAAGCAGCGAAGTCTGGCAATAAAAATGGCGCCCCGATCGTCCTTCAGTCCAAAATTCTCAACGCCATTCAAGACCCTTTCTCCACCTCATGCGTTTACATAGCAGAGAGCGCTGGTTGTGTACGGAAAGTTAATGTTGAAGTAGGTACGAAAAGCGCTGTCTATACATGAGAAACGGAACTGACCACGGTTAAGACTAGAGATACAAAGACTGTTTATAGAGGTCCAACAGCTCCGGTAACATCGGTTGCAATTGGCGGAGAGGGAGGAAACATAATTTTTGGGGGTTGCTGGGACAAGGATATCTGGAGTTGGGACAGAGACACCAAGACGCCAAGTCGCAGATATAAGGGCCATTCAGACTTCGTAAAATCTGTCATCTGCGTGAGGATAGGAGATAAAGATGTGAGCAAGCCCTTCTGAAGTTTAGAGGTTCTATTACTGATAAGTATAGTGCCTCATCTCTGGCGGTGCAGACTCGAAGATCATGGTATGGGATACAACGACTGGCGAACGTCTACATACTCTCCGCGACAAAAGCGAAACCATGATGGCCATACAGGATCTCGCTCTCGACACCGCAGACTCCTCAGCATCCGAAATCACCCTGGTATCATCGAGTAGCGATCCTCACATTAGACGCTGGCGCATAGGTCTTGCATCCGCCTCTCAAATTATCGACTCGGCCGAGTCAATCGATACTACTCCCGCAAGAGCTACAATTCTTGAGCATGAGACGAGTGTTTACAAAATTCTCTTCGCAGGTGATGACGAGGATAGTGACATGTGGACTGCAAGTGCAGATGGCACCGTGAAATGCTTGGCTAGAGCAAAGAATTGGAGCACTGAAGAGACCTATGAACACGGAGATTATGTTCGAGCTGTTGTCGTCACTTCAGACTGGGTTGTGACAGCTGGACGAGACGAAGATGTCAAAGTTTGGGACAAGGCCACAGGAAAATTGTGGCACGTGTACGAAGGTCATTATGAGGAGGTTACGGCTTTGGTGCTACTCGGCGGAGAGAAACAGGTAGTCAGTGTAAGTATCGATGGCACTGTGAGGACTTGGGGTCTCACCAAAGCCAGTCTGGACAAGGCGAGAAGCGAAAAGGAGGAGAAGGAGAAAGGCGTAGTTAAGGAGAAGGTTCAACCAAAGAAGAGCCTCTTGACAGCAGAGGAAGAAGACGAGCTGGCGGAGCTGATGGACTCAGAAGACGAGTGAAACACAAACCACTATGAAACGAATGTGTTAGAATGGCTTGCTATCCGTCTCTCTCCCACGTTTACACCACACTCTTCTAGGAAGCCAAACTGCCGACATGTTTCCTTTCGTCCTAGACCGTGGGGAGCCTGCGTGCTGGGGTTAGGTGAGGACCGGTTCCAACATTCAACGCTCGCCGGACATTCGGGGAGCTCGCTTCTTCCCGCCTCTTACTGCAAGGTCTCTATTAGGGTATATAGGGGTTGATCAATCTCTTTGGATCGACAATCCGCCCATTTAGATGCAAATGGAGAAGGATTTTACGTGGATGTCTCAGTTCAAGGCAGTTTAGTATAGTGTTCTGGTGGTTGGTACTTTTTACGGAGGTACAGCGGTTGAGCATTGTTACTGTATAGCACTAGTCGGGGCCTCCTTGTCACAGCAGCACTGGCCTTGGATCGGTAACATGATTATACGATCCCTTCAATACTGCCCAGTACATGTTTACGGGGTATGTTATTCCTTGATGGAGAGTTATTGTGATAGGGGCAAGCCCCTGTAACTGCTCTCCGTAACAATGCTCGACTGCTGTACCTCCGTAGATCTGTCTACTCGCTCCAGCAGAAGTGGCCCGAATCAATTGACACTTGACATTGGGAATGGGTTCAAGAGTATGGATTCGGGTCCAAGGGCAGTCTTCCTTCAGCAGAGCAGGGGAAGAGATGCACCGCTCATCACATTCACGAGAAGGAAGAAATGATTATCTGCTCAGGAGGGTTGGCTGCAGTCTCCGTCGCCGGGTGCTTGCATTGCAATGTAAACTCGGCGCCTTGAGAGTGGATGAAGGGGGATCACAGATGAAGGGTGGTTCCCATCAGACTGGACGAAATGTTGGATGACAGCGTACAGAGTACAATCTGCTCCAGCACATGTTCTCAGTCACTCGAGCTGTGCGGTTTCTCTGCCCAGACTTCAGATGCCCCTTGCGTAGCTCCATCACACACGGCATGTCCCACCAAAGATCGACACAATGCTCCTCCCACCAAAATCTCACCATGGCTCGTGTCCCTTCCGAGGCTCCAGCATGCGACAGGGAAATCGGTCGTCTAAGCTGAATCGGGTTCGGCAATCGATGTTTTGTACGGTAATTGATCGGCACTGGGTTCTGGAGAAGGTAGAGAAGTCCTTCAGCTTGTGGATGACATGGGCTACGACCACTCGACACCGAAACCTCCGAGGCCAGCTCGCTGGTTTCCTGCCTGCTGCCGCTGCAAAAGCCGCCATGGTGCCGCATACTAATTAAGTCGAAAGCGCCACCACTTTGCTCACTTCCTCTCCATTCTATTTGTGATCAGAGAAGCAAGGCCGGTCTTCGGTGAGGGCTGGGACACTCGAGCTGAGATTGACTTGACATCCAACTCGCAAAACTGCGCGTGCTGTACTACCGTATCACATGGGCGCTGGCGCTGGGCTGGATTGAGATACATACTGCGACCAGCATCCCGAGAATCTGTCGGCCCCATGGATCAACGAAGGGATCATCGGCCCCTGACGCCAAGTTCGCTGTCTTTATTAACCAACTAGCTTGGCTGATCCGTATGCTGTCTTCCGTGACTTCTCCACCCGAACCTGTCAAAAGGCGATCTGGAAACGTGAGAGCTGATCAACACCGAGCTCCTACACTTCTATCATAATTCTCATACGCCCTGTTATTCTAATCCTCTTGCTTCTCCTTCGAGGTCTGCATGAATTTGCCTCTTTGATTGCTTCTTCTCCCAGCTGCAGCCACTCTCGTCTATATTTCCTTTGTAACATCACACTTTGTGCTACATGACATCGCACTCGCGGGATCGAGTCGTTTGATGGATTCTCTCAGTTGATTCAATAGCACCGTCCGCAATGGCTCCAATCCAGTGTCAACCGCAGGAACGAAGTGGTAAGCTAGTGGCTTTGGAAGGCGATGCTGAGATAGTAGCAACGCAGCTCAGACTTCTACCGCCGTCCCAGAAAATCCTCATACTGCCATCCTTGCTGGACGACCTACCCGATGATGACGATGCTCAGACTTTCAACGCTCGGAGATGCATTCGCAATGCGCACATTGCTTTCGTGGAGCGAACCGAGAGAGCATGGTCTTTCCTACGGTCCTCGACGACTACGCAGCCAAGACTTGTGTTCACCAATGGTGGCAGTGTCCGCGCGAGAACAGCTTGCATCACGAAGATATGCGAGAATATCACCAAGGGAGATGTCCAAGAGGCTGAGATGATCTTCAACAGGATCGTCAAGAATGGGGTGGCAGGTTTAATGAAGGACGAAGATGCCGCTGAGGCCAAGGTGGAATCCAACGAAAAGAACGAAACGGATGAGGTCAATGTAGAATTTGTCCAGTGCACCCCAGAGACGCTGGAGGATCTGAGCTCCAAAGCTATGAAGGCGGCAGATTGCCTTGACCGTGAGACTGCGGAATTGCAAGAAGACTTGGTAGAGAACCGCGCCCAAGAAATCAAAGAACTCTCAACGGATACTATTCCTAAAGCTCAAGTTAAAGTTCCTGCAGCTGACGACAATGCTCCCAAATCGGAGACCGGAGACGGCATCGTCACGACAGTCGTGACGGTTCTCAGTGAACCCTCACGCATGCAGAACAAGAGGAACACATTTGGCCCTGGATACCCTGGATACCCTGGATACCCTGGATACCCTGGATACCCTGGATACCCAGCCTCAGTCAGTCCGGTTACCCCTTTTATCTCGACTACCAACAATGCTGTGGCTCTCTCACAGCAATCGGAAGATGATGACGACTACACCTATGATGTTCACAGTCCAGGCGTGAGCTCCCCAGGCAAAGATTCGTTCTTTTCGGTGCCTCCAACACCTGCAGTTCTCTATGGGGAAGCGCGCGTAGTCACATTGCAAAATACACCACCCAAAATGACAAGGAAAGTCAAATCTGTCGGCGAGTTTCACCTAAACGGCTCAGGATATCCGCACTGGAAGTCGAGCCCACGTGGCTTGAAATATGCAAAATCTGCAAATCATCTAGGTAGATCAGGTACCTACAATGGCAGGATGCAAAAGAATCAGCACGACGACGAGTTTCAAATGCTGCCAAGATCCACCTTCACAAGAGCTTCAACGACTACCATCAAGAGACTGTCAATATCCAGTACTTATTCATCAGTATCGACGCCGAAGCTCCGAGCCTACGTTGATCACGCTACCGGTACTGAAGAGATCCCAGATAAGGAGACAGAAGAAAGTACTCCTTTTGAGGCCGTATTTCCAGTGGTTGAAGACCTAGTCATTCACTTCGCTCATGATGGCCCTCGAGAAGTCTTTGACTATATTTTATCAACATACAAAAACGGAACCTATCCAAGTTTTCATTCGTTAGAGCCTGGGTCTTCGTCTCCTCCAGCAACTCCCACTAGTACCGATGCACAAAGCCCCCCAATACGGCCAACCTCACATCCCACACCGGAAAGAGACGACAATGGGTTCCAGCGACGTCAAGAGTTCGATCCTTACGCGGCAAATAATTACCCAGGGGCAGTCGTTCAATGGCGTAAGCTCCCGCAGGAGGAGAGATCAGCACGGAATTTAAAGCCTCCAAGTCCATCCCTCACTCCTCCACCAGGCATTCCTGAGAAGTTCTGCCAGTTCTCGCCAACGAATCCCAATAGCGTTATTGGCGTCCAGAACTCGCTTCGGTCTCTTCTCAACTTGCACTTCCCTGCTGGTGAAAATGGATATACCCAATATTGTTTCCCAGTCTCTCCTGAGGCAGAGAGGCTTTGGAAACCAGTTTTCATGAATGACGAGTCATCAAGCATTGGGCACGAGGGAAGGACAGTAGATCAAATAATTGCTTTAGGGTGCGAAGAAGGTGTCAAGAAAGAAATCTTTTCTCAAGTATCAGGACAACTCGAGAGACTGGGGATGAAGAGAGATGGATCAAACAGAAGTTCAAAAATCGATTTGAGGTATGTCGACTCAGTCTCAGTCCCCGAGCGTAAACTAACCATATCTCAGGTATTTCATCACAAACGTTTTGCAAACAAGATCCAACCTCCTCCCAAACGTACAAAGCACCTACAATCCTTTATCCAGCCCCGAGGTACTTGCGACCTACATCGTCCCCCATATCGAAGCCTATCTTGCGACCAACACCAGCTCCCGTCTCCTAATTCTCCACTATCCCTTCGACCACCTTGCCACCGTCATCGCACTTCGTAAGATCTTGGGTCAAGATATCCTCAAAATAGCCGGAATAATGGATTCTACGTCATCAGACCCCCCATCAGTCCCCCGCCCGCGTACCCCAAAAGCCAACCCACTATCGAACAAAACCACTTCAAAACCAGCCCACTCCCGTTCCTACCAATCATCACAAGGAAAGTCCTCTATCAGCTCCAAGAAATCAGACTCCAGCGTCTCCTTTTCAAAAGCCAATTATCTCCTCCCAAGTGTAGCAACAGATGCTGAAATATCCACATTTCTGTCCGAGATCTGGACGAGCTTGAGGGAGATTTCAACCTTTTACACACCGGAGCCAGAACCGAAACCAAAAATCATCGAAAAGCCTCCTCTGCCACCAACCCCAGCAATCTCAATCTTCAACACCCGCGATACTTCACATCCCCCAGTCTCATATCGCCAAGGATCTGCTACTCGTGACGCAAAAATGACCCGTCTGGCAAGTTCAACTCCACCCCGTACACCCACTAGTGGCAAGGGGCACAAGTACGCTACTAGCGTTGCGTCGACTGCGCGAACGACAGTCAGTGAGCGGTTTAGAAGAGAGGACGCGAGAATCGAAATTGAATGGGAGAACTTCTATGTGGGGGAAGAGGATAGCGAAGATGACGATTACGATCGGATGGTGATGGGACGCGCGATGGCCAGGATCGTACCCGAAGTCAAGGTGGTTACTTCAGATGGGAAAACGCCCAAGAGGAGCACGAAGAAGGCTTTGAAGTGGTTGGGACTGGCATAAGTCCTTTTTTTTTTGGTATGCCTGGGTTTTTGGATCCTCAAGATGGTTTCATGTCGGCGTGCATGCTTGTTTCATTATCATTTGGATGCGTTCGAAGCGCGTATTCTTCTTTTACTTGTCATCCCTTGACCATGGGTCTGAAAACCCATCTATCTATGGTTCTGTAGTGTGTAATTCGGCGGAGGATAATCCGATTATCCACCTCCTATACGTCTCATTTGATCGGCCAATCTGCTTGGGCGGCAAGCTGGACGGAGATCTTAGCTAGATTAATGATCGGATACCTAATACAATCCTGGTATCAAACTGAGAATATGCGAAGAATCTGCACTGCTCAAGTGTGCTTACCGAGGAAGTGTTGGACGGGATCATACTATCTAGGATAGAGAACACGACTAATACTAATCCAAAAAATCGGATAAAGCCAGAAGAACGTAACATTGCAAATCCGATTATAAGCCCTTCCATCCAGACCTTAAAGAAACCAAATAGAGGCTATATTCTTCGTTTGCAGCAACAATGCGGTTCGCTCAGCAGCCGCTGGTCTAGCATGAGGTTATAAGTTATAATTTCATATTCATACCAAGGAACTGCCAAGAAGGACTGTCGAATGTGGTAGCAAGAAGTGCAATCGTCTTACAGCATGCTGCTAATATGATAGTATGGATGCAGTGTGGGTAAGGGAGTGGGTAAGGGAGTGAGAATCAAATGCTACTAGTAATAGTCTCGCTTCAGGGCGTCTGGGTGTCCTTTGGACTTTGATCTAACTGCTGGATGGGATGTGTTGGTTTTGATATTCCTACGAGACGGTTTGGCGTGAGGGTATGTTAGGTGGCTTTTTCCAGGTCGACTGTAGAGAGTTAGATGGGCGGGTAACTGAGTCGCTGGAATAGTCGGTATTCTCGCCTATGTCTTCTCTAAGAGGGGGGTATATTTGCTTCCATATTACGAACGCCAAATTCATACATTCCCAACTCCAAGCCCAGGAAAACAGTGTCTACTTTCTCCTCCTCTCTTGCATTTCCTCCTCGTAAAGAAACGCTGGACAAGGCGTCCCATGCTCACCCCTTCCGTTCCTCAACCCTCCCAGTAACCAGTCAGTCAATCCCACTACACGAGCTCCAACACCCCTCTCCCAATTCCCGCCCACCTGCGCATGTTCAATCGTGTGAGATACGACCCGACCCTCCCCATCGAACTCAAAAATAAAAAGCCCGTTAAACTCCTTACTGTCATCCTCGCCCTTCCCTCCTCCGAGCCACTCCGTGATTTTATCCACATTATCCCTTGCACCAATGCCCTTATAAAGTCCTCCCGTTCCTTGGCCCTTCGTCTTCCCGATCGTCCGCCATCGTACGATCAGTTGCTCAGGTCGGTTGATATTCGTTTGGGTTGGAGAACATGACTTGATCATCCGCTCCGAGAGGATCTCTAGCTTGACATTCCCGACGAGAGGAACTCGACCCCATGCTATGGGCGAGGTCCAGAGAGCGGCCGAGTAACCAACACGACCAGAGACCGCTGGGAGGTGTGGATGCGTTGAGGGGAAGAGGTGGAGTGTTATTTGCGGGGAGAGTATTTCCTGGGGGAGAGGAGATTGCAGGAGAGTTGGGAGTCGTTCTTGGAGGATGCGAAGAGCTGGTGGGCAGTTAGTTTTTGTACCAGAATATGAAAGAGGGAGGTGCTTGCTTTTCCCAAGCTTCACTGTTCGTCCGTCGGGTGCTGGTTTTGAGGGATCATTGCCGTTTGAATTCGAAACAAGCTTGACAGGCGCTGACGCGGTGAACCATATATCAGGGAGAAGTTTCTGGCCATGGTGAACTGTAGCTAGGGATCTTGTGGTTCTTGTCACCGATTGCGTAGGAGTAGGTCGGCACTGACAGCTCAGAGTAATGGAAGGAAGAGAAAGTTTAGGAACATTGTGAGGAGCGTAGCGCAAAAGACCGCAGGATGCCGACATCAGCCTGAGATACTCAGTATGACTTCAAAAGACATCCAGGTGAACGTTTCGGTGATGTGTTAAATTTGTTCGTCAACCGAATTCCTCTCCAAAACTTAGAGCTCCGCTCCTAATCGATTGGCAGAATAATCGCCCAATGCGGTCAGTGGTCTGTCAAGAAATCCATTTTGATATTGAATCATCCGACACATTGTACCCATAATTGAATATTGAATTATATTCCATTGAGATTAAGAGATTGTGCCTCAAGTTCTGTGAATTATCAAAGAACATCCAACATTATTCGAAACGTTGTACGAGAGAAGGAGCGATTCTGCCTGATCGTTGAGGCGAAATCCGCTTAACCAGACACCTGACCTGACGACGAATAACTCGCCTTGACATTCACGTCGCGATACACCTTTCCAACCCTTCACAATCACAACCATCTCACCTCCCATCGAACAGATCCATTTACTTCCACTTCAAATCCTGACTCAGTAGCCATCTGTCACCATGAATCCAGAGTAGTAAGTTCTCTCCACCTTCACCGTCATCAGTCAAAACCACGCCTCAAACAAACGGCCGAAGGTGAATAAGAGTGTTTGGCTGACTACTATGTTTAACAGAGTTCTTTCCCACTCCTTCGCTGCATTCGATCTGCAAAGATGACTTCTCTTGGCAAAAACTACGCTTCTGAGTCCTATGACAACATAACTTACGGTCTTGACAGATACGACTACCTCTTCAAGCTTCTCCTTATCGGAGACTCTGGAGTCGGAAAGTCCTGCTTGCTGTTGCGATTTGCTGATGATACATACACTGAGAGTTATATCTCAACTATTGGTGTTGATTTTGTGAGTTTGGGTTGTTGGACGGCTGAAGAGGGCAAATGTTGATAGCTTGGCAGAAAATCCGGACGATCGAGTTGGATGGCAAGACTGTGAAGCTGCAGATCGTAAGGGCTCAGAATACGGTGATATTTGCATGGGTGCTAATAAGGCTTACAGTGGGATACTGCTGGACAAGAACGTTTCCGAACTATCACATCTTCCTACTACCGTGGCGCCCATGGCATTTGCGTTGTCTACGATGTCACCGATATGGATTCCTTCAACAACGTTAAGCAATGGCTCCAAGAGATCGATAGATATGCCACAGAGGGTGTCAACAAGTTGCTCGTAGGCAACAAGAGTGATATGTCTGACAAGAAAGTTGTTGAGTACACAGTCGCAAAAGTGCGTTATCACATGTCCGAATCACATGAAGCATCTACCTCATGATCTGCCTAATTGTATGACTAACTTTTCTGGCCCTAGGAATTCGCCGACAGCCTCGGTATTCCCTTCCTCGAGACCTCTGCCAAGAATGCCAGCAATGTCGAGCAAGCTTTCCTGACCATGGCCCGCCAAATCAAGGAACGAATGGGTACGACAACCACCAACAACAAGCCTGCGATACAGGTCGGACAAGGACAAGGAGTGCAATCAGGATCTGCAGGTGGCTGCTGTTAAGCAATTTTCCTCATGAGCGGCGACGAAATTATGGAACGATATGGTTTTCTTTCCCTCTGCGCATTAGAACGACTGTCATTTGGATCGGCTTTCTCTGCATTCCAACCTTTTCAACTACCATTCGCACATACGGTACTTGAGGATCAACACACCACTGCAAAGCTCTGCACGCAAGGGGAGATACTTAATAACGGGGTGTTGATAGGAAGGAGACTGAGTTTTCAACCTTGACTTGGCGTGTGAGGGGAATGGTGATCGGATTTGATTTTCTGTGCTTTGTTTTCTGAGTGTCTGCCTGTGACACTTGCTGCGTCTATTCATCTGTGTTTTATGGCAATTCGGGGTTGATAATACAATCAATCAATCGTACATCAGATTTGGCAGCACTTTGTGATATGCCTTTTTAATGATAGCAAGCAGCTATTCCTCTGTACTTGCGATTCCTGCTGGTTCCACACAAACTCCATACAAAGGAACGTCTTTCGAGTCACATATGGTATACATACTGAGTCAACTTGTCGAGAAGTCAAACATTTACACACGAACCTCCAACCCGAGCAAACCCACGAAGCTATAAAGCGAATCTCCCCTAACTCCCTGAAGACGTTATATACACTTATAGCGAGAATTTGAAAACAACCTTCAAACCCCTCGAATTCCATCGCAATAGCGATTTTATACAGCACCTAGCCGCACCACGAGGGCGTAAGCCATGCCATCCTGAACCTATGCACTCACTGAAAAGTCTGAAAAGTTAAACCCCTCTCGAAACGCACCTCGGGAACTTTCACGTTGCTTACTTAACCGTCCCCAGCCCCCTGGTGCCTCTTAAATCCCAAGTTTCTCCGTGTACTTGCAGTGTACTGTAGTGTACTGTAGGATATAGTGTACGTACTCGTAGCGCACCAGTAGCTCTACACTAAAAGACAGAAGTGCAACAAAAACACCGCGTCTGGTGTCGAGCTAGTGGGCCTTTCGCTCGTGCTGGGTAAGTCAGATACGGGTCCCACTTCTGGAGTCGCTGTTTCGGAACTGCGAGGGGGGGGGGGGGGGGGGGGGGGGGCGGGTTTCGTGGGCTTGGGCTTGGGCTGGAAGTATGTAGATTGTGGGAGGGAGCTTGTGCTTGCGGTGCTTGAGCACGGGGAATTGAAAGGTCTTGAGAAATATTGAGAGAAAGTTTGAGTTTGAACATGAGTTGCTGAACACAGCAGTGATATGGTTTTGGGACGCCGGCTGTCTATCCAGTTCGCCTTATCCCTAAGTCATGAATATGTACATTGAATATAAAATCTGTCTGGTTGACAAGAATCATCTCTCATCTCATCCCTCTCATCCCCGTTCCATCTACGTGAAGGTAGCAAAGGTGTTGCCTAGCTGAGACAAGGTCGTGCCGGTGGAGATCAAGTTATCTGCAGCAACCATGAAGTATGCATAGCGCTCGACGTAATCTTGCTCGTCCAACCACGGAAGCACGGTCTCCAAGAAGGTGTTCTGCTCGTCGGCCGTTCCGCTCGCGCCGAATTCGGTGAGCCAGAGCTTCTTTCCCGCTCCACAGGTGGTGGATGCTTCTTGCATGTAGTTCTTGAAGTAGGCAATGTTGGTGGCAGAATCGTACCAGTGGATTGCGCAGAAATCATACGAACCACCTGCGTCGGAGAGCCCAGAGATGAAGTCGCCTAGGTATGTAAGACCCATGGGAGCTCCACCGTTGGTCACAGCTGGGGTACCGATCTGGACGCCCTTTGCGGCAAAGGGTTGCATGTATTGCATGTATCCCGACACTGCTGCGGAAACAGCCAGGTTTGCTTGGCCACTGTAATCGGGCTCGTTGAAGCTCATCAAGTGAGTTGCTCCCTCGGCGTTGGCGTTCCACACCGAGGTGAACTCGTCTTGCATACCCCAGAGGATGGGGACGAACTCGAACACAGAGGGGATGGTGGTAGTGGAGGAGGCCCAGTTGTAGGCCCAAGTTACGAGGGACGATGATGCAAAGCCAGTGAGGAGGCTGGCATCGTTGTAGGCGAGCCCTCGCTTGCCAGAGGAGGAGCCGGTTGAGACGGGGACAGTGGCGGAGGTGGATGTTGCGAAGGTTGTGGGGATCACAACCGAAGAGACGGTTGGGATAATGGCAGGAGCGGTGGTAGTTGGCTCTGCGGTGGTGGTGGGCACTGCGGTAGTGGTTGGCACTGGGGTCGTCTCCGGGGTAGAGGAAGCCTTGCTCTCAGTCTCGCTGGGCTTCTGAACGAAGACAGCTCCTACGGAGGTAGACGAAGCTGGGAGAGGAGTGGTGGCAGGCGTCTCGGTGGCTGAGGTCTCAGGAGCAGGAGTAGTGGGAACCTCGGTGCTGGACGGAGTGGGAGCTAGAGTGGTGGAAATAACAACTGGAGTGCCGTCGATTGTCGTCGTGCCAATCGCAACTGGCACCCCGGTCTCATAGACCCCCTCCCCTTCGTCGGTCACGGTGATCTCGTCCGTGACGACGACAGTATCGGTGACCACATCCACATCCCTCTTGTGCATGTGCAAGTGAGGAGCAGCAAAGACCTCTCTGGCCAGCAAAGAGGAAGCCAAGATGGCAACGCTCGAGAAAGTTGTACGCATTTTGATCGTGGGTTTGCAAGAGTCTAATCTTCGAACTGGGGGGGGATTGTCAAGTTGCAAGTGGGGGGAAGATCTTCTGTCAGGAATTGGAGTCAAAAGGTTCGATTCGATCGAATGAGTGTCTGTTCAAGAAAGGAGTGTTGGGTTGAAGAAAAAGAACGTGGGTGAATCCTGCGCAGTCTCTCGGAGACGCTGTGAATATCCTGCCTGTGCAAAAGAATGTAGCAACGAAAAGGCTGATGAGGAGAGAGAGAGAGAGAGGGGAGATGCAGAGAGAGGAGCACCGGATGTTTATGTATCGGCGGGGGGGCCAGCTCACTCGAGCGCCGAGATCCTCCACAGGGGTTTACGTGGCGCCAGAGCCCAGGTCGAAACATGGCCGTCTGTTCCTGGACGCCACGGCTCAGGTACAAGTACGGAGTGTGCTGTACCTGAGGGAGTTCGTCTCATTTAGGAAGGTTTTTGGCTCTTTCGCGCGGCGATGTCGTGGATCATATCGCCCCTATTCTCTGGTCGCCCGCTGCTGTGATTGGTGGGGGGGAGGGGGAGTTATGGTGAAACTTGGAGGCACAGTTAGTGGTGGTAAGTCGTGGGTTTTTGTTTTTTTTTGCGCTCGGCTGGACCCGCCTTGAGTCTGGCTCTGGGCCTCCTTCTCCCCTGATTCTGGGCCTGAGAGGTGGGTATCCAAGGATGAGCCATCCCCGGGGAGGGATGTTTCGAGAGAGATTGGATGTCGGCCGAAGGAGGAGAAGGAAGCGTGCATGCAGATGCGCATGCAGGAGAACCACCCACGTTTATCCACAATATTTGGAAGAAGCAACTGTGGAGGATCGCAGAGGCTGGAACCCAGAGAGATTGCGTGACAGGCCCGGTTGGAAGAAGAAGAAGAAGAAATGAGAAGCCGGCTGATACTGGACATCAGTCCGGAGGAGGAGATGGGATGGAGGTTGAATCCCACGAGATGGATATGTTCCGATTGGAACCAAGGGGGAGCGGTGGAGATGGCCAGCCATGTTTCGTGACTGCGCGTCATGTGACTGTGATTGGGATTTGATGGATGTGGCCTCGGCGTTTGAGACCTGTTGTAGACGCTCACTTGGTCTCTTGTCGCCGTTCAATCCCGCGCGTATTGCTCTCCTCCTCCTCCTCCACTCTCCTCGACGCATACAGCAGCCTTCAGTTGACGCTGTCTCTTCGGGGATTGCTTCAGTAGATTAGCCGAGCGAGGGTACTGGTGGTTTGCCCCTGAAAGCTATCACAAGCGAGGGATTTAGACAGAATGATCTGTCAGGCCGATGGATCGGTTTCTGAATGACTGGGACTTTGGTTTTCAATCCGACTTATTCCAGAGCTCGATTTCATCACTCTACGGGAGCCGCATGGCAGAAACAACAGCTCATCCCGCTTCTCAACCCCTTTCCTTCCCGTCGTATATCCAAAGATCCGAGCTATCACTTTCAGACCTCAAAATCTCTTAACCCAATGACCAAACCTTTCTTTTCGCATCAAGTCTTGCCAAGTAATTCTATAGATCTACAGATCTATTCACTCGGAAGTATCAATCCCGAGACGCCTCGAAATAACCATCTTGTCCGTAGATTCCTACAGTACCGTCTGCACCGCACAGTACTGTATTACAACAGTACATGCACCAACCTTCACATCAGCTGAGACCTGACCCGACACATCGCGCATGACACCATCATCGCAAAACAGCCTCGTGCGCTCGTGTTCTCGTGTTCTAAGTACAGTACTGGTATTTCCGCTCCCCGATCCCAGCATGCCTTCGGGGTTTTTCGTGGTCGATAAGTACCACATGTCCACTGTGGCGAACAGGATAGCGAAAAGTGCCCCTTCCGTGTCTCACATGGGACTCGTATCAATCCAACGCACGTTTTCATAAATCGATACCGGTCATCGGCATATGAGCACAAGCTTGGGAAGGTCCGATACATGCTCGCCTGAGGCATGGCTTTCATCAGGAGATTCTTGGTTTGGCTCGTGCTTCGTATCGGGTCGGGTCGTGGATTTACAGTCGATCGTGCCGTTGCTCGGTTTTGTAGGTTCTGGGTTTTGGGTGGAGGGGATGAGTACTTTAATGCTAGCTGTTGCTAGTTCTTGAATGCTCCGATCGCATGTTTAATTCGCACGTTCAATCCAAAGAGCAAGGTCATACCGTTATGATTTAGTACTAGAGAAAAGATAACCTATAAGCCTCTTCATAAGAACACCAGTGCTAAGTATCATTGCTATCAAATAAGCCCACAAATAATCCGGCATTCGCATATCCTACAGGGTCCTTCGTATCCCCTCAATATTCGCTCAACCTAAGCTTCTTTCCAACCTCCCTCCGCCTCGCATTGACCGTCGCCCGTTCAGACGGCTTCGCCATCCCATCGTCCAACCCCTCCCCTCGAGCCTTAAGAGCCTGGAGCAACATTCCTGCGTCGAAGAAACCGTCTATGATCCAAAATCAGCAACAACCTTATATTTAACCAGGGGAATCTCATCTGCTTACAGCCACCAAGCCCCTCATCATCGCTCGTCACGTTACTATCGTCAACTGGCGTCATCGTCCCGGGTGTCCTCCTTCCTATTTCCGAGGCTTTGATTACCCGGCCTCGAGACTTCATTCGGCTGCCCGCCTGAGGGCGATTGATGCTCGCTTCTCGGACTCGACTGGCTTTGGGGGATGTTCTTCGTTGGATTGAACGAAGAACCCGCCGGATTTCGAGGAGGTAGGATTCTAGGGCATCGACGAAACGTTTTGTTTGTCTGTGCTTGCTGCTTGCACAGATGCTGATGCCCTCATCTTTGATGATATATCCGATTCCAAAACCGTCGCCTGTCGTGGGTCCGAATCCGAACTGTCGCAAAGATGGGTTACCGCAATTTGAAGTGGAGAGAATGGTGTTGTTCAGCTTGTCCCATCCTGGATCGGCGAAAAGCAGTGGCATTGCGTGTTGCTGTCCTCGGTATGGCGAGGAGTTCCCGCGTCCTCTATTTGAGTTGGAACGTGTTTCATCGCCGTTGTCTGATAAGATTGAATTTCGCGCAGGTGATCCGACGACTGATGCTGTACCAGATCCTGCGTCGACGGGGCTGGAGTAGCCGTTGCTGCTCATTCCGTTACTACTTGCTGCTTCGGCTCCGTCTTCATCGAGAGCTTTCTGCCAGACGCTGAAGAGAGCGTACAAGTGACGGTCGCAACCTTGAGCTTTGGCGCATTCTCTCGTGTTCGCTGTGTGTTTCTGACATGCCTTCTTCAAGGCATCTACTTTTGTTTGTGCCGGATGCTCGGCCCAGAATGTCTGTACAAATTCAACCGATTCCGGTGTGACGGAGCGAATGGCCTCAGTGCGGCCATGAAGATACACTTTCGTCATGGCTGGTTCGTATGTGCACTCCACACGGCCATACAATCCATAGTATGCTGCCTGGAAAGCCATTTGAACAAACGCATCTGGAGAGAATCCCATCGAGGTCATGAAGTTCTTACCATATCCGGCAAAGTCAAGTGTCTCGAATTCGTTCTGCTGGATGAGATCGGCCAGACGAGTTTCTGCGAATCGTAGAGCAATACTAAGCTCGGGTATCATGTCCCATTCCAATTTATGAGGAGTCGTGCTGACATCCCCGAAACTTGCCGGGTCTCGCTTCGAGGGATCGGGGCTTGCTGATGCCCATAGACTTGGTGCTTGCCCGTTGATAGTTCGTGCGAACCGGAGAATGGTATCTGTGTAGAGGTCGCTGGCGAATCGAAGGACAGTGTGGCCATCGACACCAGTGTGCTCGAAGTTGATACCTGCACTGCCGTTCTTGCAAACAATAATTTGAAGCTTGTCGTACCATCTGTTTGTGCACGTACCGATTTGAACTCCTTTCTCGACTTGGCTGGTGCCGCAAAGCATGTTCTGACAAATATCGGCTCCGGAGTTGGGCTCGGTATAATCCAAGCAGAGGATAAACAGGGCTGAGTCAACTATCCCGAGACAGTCCGAGTTATTTGACCCCTCATCTTTGGTCATCAGATCTCGGAGGCCTGACCACGTTTTTCGGTTCTCTGTACTGAGTACACCGAGTGCACCTTTGGCAGCTTCTTGTATGGGCGTTTGCTGTGCATCATCGACGATAGTCTGAAGGTTGATGGACACATCCTTCTCCGTCATGATGAGATCCGAGTTCTCGTCTAGGACATCAAACCAGTAGAACTGTCCATGGCATAGCACGACGAGGTGTCTCGAATCTGGATCTTGGCCAATCTGGCAACCGTTCTCCGTGGGAATGCGAGCAGTTCCAAACAGCCTTGAGTATTGATACATACATAGAGGGGTACCTCTCAAGGTATCAGGCGGAAGCTCCTCCTTCCTCACTGCTCTAACGAACGACAACGCCGACACAACAAGCGAGGCGGCACGAGTAACTTGATTATTCCTCGCCGGCGTTGGATCATCTTCGAGAAGGAAGAACGGGTTGAGGTTCAGGACCACAGGGTTGTCAAAATTGAGATATGAGTCGTACCCTGAGGTGACAGTCAGATCTTGTAAGTTGACAGGAGTGGAGGTACGGACAGAATTGCTCGATATAGCTCGTCTTGCCTGTTGCATATTTCTTCAATTTCTCCTGTAGTTCCGGGCCTTCACCCCTCATAAACTCATCCACAGCTTGCTGTGTCTCTGCAAAGTCTCTAGGAGATTGGATTGGCCTCAGAGCATCAAGATACCTGGACATGCTATGTTCCAGCTCCGGAATGGGTAACTTCGGAAGCTTATCTTGTGCTGCGAAGGTAATCCCTGGCTTATGCTTTGGTGTGCCGCTACTCAGGGGATTCTTCTCATCGTTCGAGTATCCTTCGGCGACTTTCTTGACCCCATCCATTGACCTTCCATACTCACGAGCATGCTGAGGATGACCTGGCTCAGCGACGGCCAAGGACTCGTTGAGGGATTTGGGCATCGTAAAGGTGCGGACTGAAGCGGTAGAGGTAGGCATCTTGGTCAGCGTGCTGCTTCAATGGTATAACGCAGAGATGGAGGTGCAGATGTTCAAACCGCGCAAAGCTGTGCGGTAGAAATAGTGGCAGTCTTGAGAACAATAAGACGGCATCACCACAATGAAGGACTGAGAAACAAGAGAATGCACTTTTATGGGAGGGAGGGCTTAAAGAGATATTGGTTGTGGGGCTTGGTTATATCTGGGATGGAGGAGCATAGTGGGGGGTGGGGAGTTGCATGCCCCGCAAAGCTCTGCTGAATGATGTCTGGAGTCTCATACGACAAGTTGCAGAAAGCTTTCCAACCCGGCCAGATGGCCCCATGCAAAGTCACATCCACTCCCGCAAACTAGTTGGGGTGTATGCCGAGTTACCCCCATATCCGTAGCACCGAGTGACGAGTCTGAGAGCGTGGCAGGATGACCTCGAGAGGGAAACACATGACAAGAACGCAAAGGGTTCTGCATACCTTGGCTATAAGCCTGAGATGGACCAGATGGAACAAATCGATTTGATCGACCTAATCGACTTGATCTGGATTGCGGCTTGGCACGCTCCGTTCAAAGGTGGTTAACCTTGGGCACGTATGAGCGGAGGGATTTCGTAGTGGTGAACCTTCGGGGGCGTATCAGGTTGGAGAGCGACGGACTTCTGCCCTCTGGCAAAAATACCGAAACTTGAGCCGGTAACCTCTGGTCAGCACATGTGAAAATCGATCCGGGACCCAGCTTTCCTGTGGTTGTGGTCTTGGTCTGTGGTCGGGTCTGTGGTATAGTACTGTATGTGAATAGTACTGCTAGTGGCTGGAAAGAAGCATATGAGACCCGCTTCTTCGGTCAGAGGGATGTCCTGGTTGGGCCAACCGCTTTTGGCAAAACACAGCTGTTGCGGTATAAGATTGACTCTTCTCCACTTACCACGAGAATGCGGATCGATGGAACAAAATCCTTTGGGTACTGTAACGTATCCTGCCCCGAGAGGTTGACGTTAAGCCTCGCAGTCTTTGACACGAGGATGTGGGGAGACGTCGGACTGGATGATGGGGTAATCGGGGTGGGGAACTTTGAAAAGCGTGCTTTTAGAACCTCATCTGCGAGTGTTTACTTGGGGATTTGCGATGAGAGATAGAGAAAGGCGCATGGGAGTAGATATCTTCGCATGATGAAATAGCATAAACAATAATCGTCGGCTGCTCTTTTATCAGCAGATTCTATCTCGGTTCTTGTGACTTCAAATATGATCTAGACAACACCATCCCGTGGTCCGGCGGTAAGTACGGGCAAAACCGCCCCAGTCTCGGAATGGAATAACCATTTGCGTCGCAGGATTCCTCGTGACTTGCATGTGACTTAGACCGGCAATGACAGCATCTCCTCCAAGCTTATCGCCACTTGCTCTCTTGAATTTGGATTGGGCAACAGTCATCCACCATGCCTGTCGAGAGTTGGACAGGTAACTTAGAAGCCTGGGTTTACCTACAAAATTAGCAACTCTTGTCTGCCATTAATATACTAGCAGAGGCTAACGGTCGCAAAGTTCGGTGCTCTCGCAACGGGTTGTCTTCAGAACTGACCTGCAAGGGATCCAAAAGATTGCCTTCGATGCCTCATCAGAGTGGCGACTCTCCCATCCTCAGGGAATGAACACTCTGGTAAGCAGACAATATCGGCGAAATGGCTTGAATTATTTCGGCACTCAACCTTACTCAGGCGCTTTCATCCTTCTTGGGCATTAACTCGGAGACACCTTTGACAAACATGCCACCTTGCAAACAATCCAACTACTACTAATCAGAAGTGCAATCCGCCTGTCCGATCCTATCAATGCTTTCCCATCCTCATTTCCGGCTGAGTTGTTCAGGTCTCATCCAGGCAGCCTCGTGCGCTGGTATCAAAGTATTCATCCGAGTGATCCTGGCATGCAAAGTGTCATCAAAGGAACACTCCACAAACTACAGCAACGTCTTATTTGCTGTATTTGTCTCCTGCGTACTCGAAACCGGCATTGGAGGCTTCATGACAGAGAGATGGTGCCTCGGGATTGATACTCCAGTGGCTGCTCTTGGGATTCTACTTTTCTTCTTCGTACTTCGGAAACTCCTCCTAGGCTAGAAACCCCTACATAGATCTTTGGCAAGAGATGGTGGACTCGAATATGAGCCAAGATGGTAGTTAGCGATCGATTTGGTAAAGAGTTCTTGTTCCTGTTCGGACTAGGTGAGGGCGGGAGGGGAAAACGGAAGGGAAAGCGCATGTGTGTTAAATTAATGCTTTAGTGTTACTATCTCGTCTGTAATAATCAGCCAATGGATTTGGTAATGATATCTATGACTTTACTTCAAACAAATCCCCATTTCTTTCAGCATCACCCGTTCGTCGCACTTTGCTCGAAGTGGACCACGAAACCCAAGGCCTTCGCGCTTAAAACTCCTAAAACGCACAGGGAAAGGAATAGTCTGAGATGGTGACTTGACGAATGAAGCCTTTGAAGTAAATTCTCATTCCGCAGAGACTTTGAAGGTCGGCGATTTCAAGACACTAGCATCGCTCTCGAGGTTCTTTCTTGTACGGGAGTGTTGAGACTACCAGGCTGTGCCAATAGTGCGTGGGCGAGAACTTTTGGCTGTTGATGCTTTTCCCACTGTCGATGCCTCACCCACTGTCGATGCCTCACCCACTGTCGATGTCTTTCCCACTGTCGATGCCTTTCTCACCATCAACGAAAACTTCAGTGGATGAAGCTGAGGACCTGTGTTATCCGCGAGAAGTCAGCTTGATGCGTTAACGAAGATTTGATGGAGGTTGCATATATTGAGTAGCAAGGATCCTTGGAAGAACTCATAGTGAATTTGAATCTGTTGGACAGACGAGCGTACTTCTCAAAGCAATGAATATTTATACTTGGTATACCTCATCGACACCACATCATCAAACTTCATTCTTTGCAAATAATACTTCGGTCTGCTTGATTGAGCTCTCCTAAAAGAAATGCAGTATCTCAACCGAATAACATCGTCGTACTAGCAGTTGAAGGCTGGAAGTTTTGTCCATAGGAACGTCGGGGGACTTAGGACGCTGGTACTTCTAGAGTTTGACTCTGACGAGTCTCCTAGGTGACTCCAAAAATGAATCATAGATGTGGTTTCGGCAAGTGGGTGCAAGTTCGCTCTTGGATTGTCACTGTTTAATAAGTAGCTACTTATTCTTCGTGATCTCCTGACTCAGCTTCATCGGCATCGGCGAAAGTGGGGCGAAGTTCCAGGTTCAACAAGAAATCTCGAACAAAGTTGGATGTCAAAGTCAAGCTTCAAGCAAAGCTCGAGAAAAAATTACGTTCCCATTCCTCCGTTGTGAAGAGTATTGTATAGCTTTTATAGAAGTGATAGGCCTTTGCTAATAGCCGGTAAGACTTGAAAACCCGGCTCGGGCTTTGAATCCGATCAAGACACGAGGAGGTTCAACAGCTCTGGGAGTATACGATCTCATTGATAGCGTGTGGAGGTCTAGAGACTGTAGCTAGAGACCTAATTTGCGATTTATCCTTATAAAACTATCAGCGTAAACATTAGCGTAGGCAGTAGCAGTGGACCGAGTAGTATCAGCCCCTGGCCAGAGTCGCATCTCCATTTTTCAGCCACACCCATCCGTTTGACTCGTTGATAACGTAGTCCGGAGTATGAGTATGAATTATGCGTCTCAAAGTCGATCTTGTTTGAGTATTGCTTAGAATGTCCCTGGATATCGTCAAGTGTTCTGACCAGACGCGCAGATCGGTCATCATCCCATCGGCGCTCCATGGCCTGAATAGATTGTGAAATACGTCTCTTGAATATGTCTTCTGCATATTACGCTTAATGGTTTTGTCCCATGTAAAGAATGTCCCGGCGTCCGTCCCTGCATTAGCATGGGGAGAGTCAGCGAGATTGTGGCAAACATGCAAGCACGGATTCCCGTATCGCGAGGTCTCTGGTCTGTGAACCCCGTTTTCGGGATGCCGCTAATTACCCCGACAGATCTGATGAAGCTTAATTCGACGTGTAACGCCATCAGCCTTGCAGATGCAGAATGATTTTTGGACCGATTTTCAGGAACGGGGATTATCTTTGGCTATGGACAACGGTCAAGGCTCCACTTGGAAAGCACAACGCTGCTAAAACCTGTACAACTTGATTCTCCTGCAAGAATAGCAGATCCAGCTTTACAATGCGCAGTATGACAATCCAATATCTTGTCATGCCATCAGCTTATCTTGTTCGGTCAAGAGAGCAAATGTGCCACGCGGCCACACAAAGCTAAAAACCAGGCTGCGCAAGGCTGTGAGACAGTTCAACTCGATTGTTGAATCAAGCTTAGGTTCATCACCAGATACCGGAACATGGCCGCGGATCAGCATTGATTTGGTAGACAAGAGATGAACCACTGAGAAGGGAAAGCGGGCGCAATGCATGATATCCGACGACGAAGCGAGAAGGATCTTCCCCCACAGGAGCTATCGTTGGCAATGACCAAGGATCTGGCACGGCACAGACTTGAGGCTTTCAACATACTTGCACACCAGAACAACTTCTGGGCTTCTAGCTGAGATGCAAGGTAGAGTGTGCGTCATTATTCGGAATCAAGCTGGAGAAGCCAACAACTGTAGGTAGCCCAGGATGCAGATATAATCATAGACGAGCTGTTGTAAACTGGGTCTGTCTTCTCCACCGACGATAGTATTGAGATCGATTGTTTTGAATGTCATGAGGGGAAGATTTATTTGAACCTCACTCGTATGTACGCACACACCCAGAATTTGCCGAAAGTCGACGGAGGTAGCGTGTATTAAAGTGGGTCGTCGCCACTAGTGCGATACCACAGCCTGCACCTTCGATTTTCGACGTCTCCTAATCGCATGCAACCATTCCCAAGATCGACGACATAACGACCAGCTCGCCTTATCTAAGGGACCATACGAACACCTCATCGCCCTCATTCACCACGGAGAGTTGTGTGGCATCGACAATATCACGAGGCGCCTCCGACCAGAAGTGTTATTCCGAGGCAAGGAAATCGACCCATTCCATCCCCGCCATCCTACCGACGTCAACTCACGACCTACTTCGACACAAAACAGCACCACAGTTGATCGCATGTAATCCAACACAATGTCAGTCAATGCGACGGCTGTCCCAATTCTTGGGGCAGAGGCTCAGCTTCAGAGTCCCCCCGAATCCAGCAAGGATAGTCCCCATTCTCAAAAACTCGACGGGAGCGACTCCGAGCTATCAGACCTCGAAGAAGAAGAAGAGATCGGCACAGTTCAGCCCGACCATTATTCAGATGATGGCGTACCCGTATTCAAGCCGTCAATGGACCAGTTCAAGAGCTTCAAGCTCTACGTAAGTCGTACCACTCATTGATCAGGCCATTCACTCATGCCGGTCAATTAACTAATAGTATGTCTATAGATGAACAAAATCAATGCATACGGAATGAAAACTGGCATTGTCAAAGTTATCCCTCCTCCCGAATGGCGTGCCGAATTACCTCGTCTCGACGAAGCGATCAAGACTGTTCGAGTCAAGGAGCCAATTAAGCAGGATATTATGGGCACAAGCGGGACCTACCGACAAGCAAACATTCTGCATCAACGATCGTACAATCTTCCACAATGGCGTCAGCTGTGTGAACAGAGCGAACATCAGCCGCCGGCAAAGAGAGGTGAAAGACGACCCAATCAAGACAAACCTTCTAAACCCAAGTCCAAAGGCACATCTACACCTACACTGGGAGGCAAGAAAAAGGGACGCACCTCGAATAAAAAGTCAAAGGCGGTGACAGTGGCAGAAGATGGCACAAGTACACCTGATCGTCTTCCGACACCGGATTCCCCTTCTATGAAAGCCGAAGATGATGTGGATTCTTTCAAGCAGGAGATGGATGATGAAGACGAGACCCAAGCCAAGCCCAAGGGTGGAAGACAACCAAAGTCCATTTCGGTATCATCCCGTCGGAAATACAATCGACGTGAAGCGGCTGCAAAGGTTGACGAGGAGGCTTTCAAGGACTTCAAGTATGAACTCGAGAACAGCGACTATTCTAAGGAACGCTGTGAGGAGTTGGAGAGAGCTTATTGGAAGACACTTACGTATGCTTCTCCTCTTTATGGCGCAGATATGCCTGGCTCTCTGTTTGACGATCGAACAACCACATGGAACTTGGGCAAACTTGAGAATCTGCTCGACATTTTGGGCACAAAGATCCCAGGCGTCAACACTGCATATCTATATCTTGGTATGTGGAAAGCAACTTTTGCGTGGCATCTAGAGGATGTGGATCTTTACAGTATCAATTATCTTCACTTTGGCGCACCGAAGCAATGGTACAGTATCTCCCAAGGAGATGCACGCAGATTTGAAGCCGCCATGAAAAGCATTTGGCCGACTGATGCAAAGGCCTGCGACCAGTTCCTCCGTCACAAGACCTTCCTGATCTCCCCTTCGCATCTGCTACAAAACTTCAACATCAAAGTTAACAAGATCGTCCATCATCCTGGAGAATTTGTCATCACTTTCCCTTACGGTTATCATTCCGGGTACAACCTTGGCTACAACTGTGCCGAGGCGGTAAATTTTGCTCTGGATTCGTGGATGGAGTATGGTCGTGTCGCAAAGAAATGTGACTGTAGCCAAGCGCAAGACAGCGTTTGGATCGACATTCGAGAGATTGAACGCAAACTCAGAGGCGAAGAAACTGAATACGAAGAGACCGACGAAGAAGACGACGGAGACGAGGATGAGAATGGCCCAACTGATCTTCCTACACCTCCCGAGAGCAGTGGTGATATCAAGCCCAAGGCTCCTAAGCGAAAACGCAAGAGACCTATCAATGATAAAGGAGGCGACAACTCCAACGTCAAGAGAATTCGTGTTAGGATCAAGGCACCGTCGAGAGAACCCTGCGTACTCTGTCCCAACGACATCCCGTCTGAGCCTCTACTGCCTACTGAAGATGGACAGAAAGCTCACCGCCTGTGTGCTCTCTATATCCCCGAGACTTCCATTGACTCGGAAGGAATGGAGAAAGTTGTTGACATCAAGTATATCAACAAAGCTCGTCTCGATCTTAAGTGCAATTACTGCCGGTCTAAGAAAGGAGCTTGCTTCCAGTGCTCACAGAAGAAATGTACGCGAGCATACCACGCTACATGTGCAGCTGCAGCTGGAGTTCTTATCGAACAAGGCGAAATCCCAGTCTTTGGCGAGGATGGCACTGAATACAAAGAGTGGGGCATTGAATTCAGCTGTCGTTTCCATCGATCTAAGCGAGATAAGAAGCTTGACAGTGATGCTCTTGGTGATAGCGACCTCATTCGAAAAGCTGCTTCAGAACTGAAAGTCGGTCAAACTTGCCAGATTCAACTTTACCGAGCCGATATCTTTGCTGGTACTGTTGTGGAGAATCGCAAGAGCGAGGAGATGTTGCTTCTAGATATTCTTCCGAGAGGGTATGTGAAACATTCCACGCCCTTCTCTTTGTCGACTCTCGCTAACATGTTTGACAGTGATCGGGTTGAAGTCGAATACAAATGGCTGCTTATCCCAGATCCTGCAGACTTCCGTCTTGCTAAACCTTCTGCAAACGCCATTCCGATGCCCAAATCTCGATCTGCTAAAGAGTCGCTCAATACGACGAAGCGCCTTGCGGATGACGCTCCTAGAGCAGACGACAAATTCGGCGAAGGCTTTACTTGGTCTGAGTTTAAGTGCGAGAAAATTCCACGCAATGCTTCTCAGATCAAAATTGATTTCAGAAAAGACAATCAAATTTGGTTCTATCTTGGAAAGAATTCTACAGAAGCGAAGGCACAGTTCACCGAGGATCTTACTAAACCACGGCACAATCCTAAGGGCCATTTCCTGGATACCATTCCAAAGTCTGTGATTACCGCACCCCGACAATCATATGGAGCGTCATATCCGTCGACAAACATCAATCAAAATGCTCTGAACGCTTCCCGAGCAGCTAGTGCGAACCGCCCTCAGCCAGCAGCCCCTATCCCTAACTCTTATAAGCCAGACAAGCCATATGTATACAAGCCTCGCGATGATGGTGAAGCATACCGTGTTGATCCACAAGCTTACCGTCAACAGCAATCCTTCCTCCAACGTTCGGCTCCTTACAATTTCGGCACTGATCCAAGATTTCGCGCCTCCGACTCTCCAACGACGCCGACCACTTCGTATTCGAACTACTCGTCAACCACTACTCCGCAAGCTCAGCACGTTGCTCAACCACAGCTTCCCCGGCAGGCCAACCAACAGATAGCGTCGCAAACGCACCACTCCCAAATACCGCAACAGGTACAGCAACACCAGCTTTCCAAACAAGTCCTTCAGTCTCCGCGACCTACCTCATCTCAAAGTCCTTTGGCCCCTCCTCCTGGCTATCACCGACCCCCGTATACCCCTCCTGCGTACGTTCCTGCCATGCAGGCTTCAAAGCCGAATAACACCGTTTCGCAACATCCGAAGCCAAATAACACATTCAGTGGTCGTTCGCAAAGCACGCGTCCCAACCCATTTGCTAAGTATGCGTACTTGCAAAGAGAGCATAACAGGTCTCCGCTGGAGTACAAAAGCCCTTACAGACCAGGCGGTGGCTTCATGAATGGATACCAAGGAGACACAGAGAAACATTTACAGCAAACCTTGTTTAAGAACCGGTCGAGCTCCAATAGTTCGCTTTCGAATTCACTTGTCTCATATGGAAGTAACCCCGGACTGTACGTTCCAAGTCAGTCTTCCGCGGGTCAATCTTATATTTCGACGCCTCTTTCCTCAACCGGATCCCACACTATGTCGAAGCCACAGACTCCTATCACGCTTCCACCGAGCACACTTCCTCCTGTGCCACGCCCTGGACAAAATCCGGCGACTCAGAGCACATGGGAGAAGAAAGATCACTCGCAGCTGCATCCTGCTATTCGACAGGAGTACAACTCGATGCTCAATCATCAGTATCAAACCCCTCCCTTAGCTTCATATTCGAATGTGAACTACCAAACCCAATCACCCCATCCAAGCCCCCTAGCACCACCACCTCTCTATTATCAGCAGCAATATCAGCAGGCGCCTCCTGCAACTGCTCCTTCACCTCACAATCCTTCTCTCGCGCAAACATCACAGTTGTATCAACAGCCAGGCAACTCACACCCGTATCAGCCGCAATATCACAGTCATAAGCAACCTCAATTTCAGGAGGACAACTCTGTATATGCACATCAGGCGTACTTCCAAAAATCACAAATTCAAGCCCCAATGATGCAGGTGCCGCAGTCGCAGCCGCGGGTTCAAGCTCGAGCATATGGAGACTTCCCCGATGTACCAGCTGATTCTACGTCGCTGATCGAGCGAATGATGATGAATTTGAGAAAGGCGACATCCAACTCCACTCCATAATTGACAACATCGTGAGGAAGGAGATGATCAGTTTGAGAAACGGCGTTGTTCATAGAGGATGGGATATACGTAATGAAATGAGGATGAAACTATGGGAGGATCTGGAGCATGGCTTATGGCGTATTTGGAAGGTTGCACTCGTACGACACGGACTGCTGGCGACAGCGCAACATATTTCAGCTTTGGACTCTGGCACTTCAGAAGGCGTTTCGGGGAGTTCGAAGATGGCTGCTCTATTGCTTTTATTGCCTTTCTTTCCTTTTCCCCTCTGCGCCTTCGGGGGACTTGACAAATTAATTTGGAGTTTCCCGACTTTCATCATGGCGATGAACTCACCCTTTTTTTCTCCCCTGGCCGGCAGATAGGCGGCATTTTGAGCAGTTGCTGGTAGTGAGGAGACTGTGTCCATTTGTGGCACACCAATCACGCAGGGGAAGGCTTCTTTGTACATTAGTTCTCGCGAGTTATTGGGAACAATACAGGTCGATTTTGACACGTCAGTTACTGACTCGTCTATGCGGTACCATGTGTATCTTCTGCTGTAGTGTGTCAGTCGCAGGTAAGCTAACATGCTCTAGCCTTCGGCCCTCGTCATCTGGGCCGTAGTCGAGTAGTGTTGATTTATGGCTTTATCAAAATCTCCCTCCAGTCCCAGGTCCCATCCAGATAGAGAGCTGACTCGTGTCCAGCGGACAAAGAAGGCGGGGTTGTTTCCGCACCTAGCCTCGGCGCTACCCCACACTTGCGCCCCCAAGATACTGCCCATGGTCCACAAGGCTCCCTTTTCCTCCACGAGGCCGAAGCAGAGTCGTATATGCATGTTGCTCTTCCATGTACAAAGGTACTCACGAGTTATTTAGATCGATGTTGTGTCAAAGAGGTTGCAGATGGCAACACCGAGACACATAGGCTGCGTCCTGTATCTGGCTTAGGAATCAACTAGTGGCGATGCAATGGAAGGCTAAAGAGATCGTATGCGAGTGAGGGGAGAGGGAGGAGGGGTATCGAGGCCAAGGTTGCAGGATTAGCGGCTTGCTTGGGAGGGGGGCAAATTGCTCAAAAGGCTGATTCCGTCCCTCCATCCTGCAAGGTATTTCGTTTCCTGCATTCTGAGATCGTACCTTTTCTGATTATCCCCCCCTTTTCTCCAATACTTTTCTTTGAATTAATCGATTGAGTGAGGACGCATTGAGACAAGATGAGCACCTACAATGACAGCGTCGGCGAGGTCGACATCATCTTTGCTGGTGGTGGGACTGCTGCTTGTGTTACTGCTGGTCGACTTGCGAAAGCCAATCCGGATTTGAAGATCCTTCTCGTGGAGGGGGGTGCGGATAATTTCGAGAATCCGACGGTGGTTAATCCAGCTGTTTATTTGAGCCATTTGGCTCCTGATAGCAAGACTGCTTTGGTGCGTTACCCTCCTCCCCTTCTTGCCCTGCTCCCCTGACATGGCGCCGTGCAGTTCTACAAGTCGAAAGCTTCAAAGCACCTTGGTGGTCGAGAGGCGATCGTCCCCATGGGCGGTATTCTTGGTGGTGGCTCTTCTATCAATTTCATGATGTACACCAGAGCTCAAGGCGTAGACTTTGACAGCTGGAATCAGGAGGGTTGGTCAGCAAAGGATATGTTGGCGCTGTGTAACAAACTAGAGACCTATCATCCGAAGCATGATGAGATTGATCAGAGCCGACATGGTCATGATGGACCAATCAATATCTCGGATGGTGGATACAGAGGGAAGTCTGAGAATGAGTTCATCGACACTGTAAAGGTAATAAGCCTCAATTGAGAGTCTTGGAGCTCTGAGCTGACATAATTTCAGTCAATGAATCACAAGGAAATCGTCGACCTTCAAGACCTCGAAGCGAACGGTGGATTCTCACGATGGCACCGTTACGTTGGCTTAGATGGCAAGCGTCAAGATTCAGCTCATCGGTACGTTCATCCACTTTTGAAAGATGGGCAACATCCCAACTTGCACCTTCTCGTCGAATCCAAGGTCCTTCGAGTAATCTTTGATGAATCCTCCCCACCAAAAGCCATTGGAATCGAGTACGTCACCAATCCTGGCAAGCAACCCGAGATAGCTCTCTCCCAGCCAGCATCCAAACCTGTCCGCAAGATAGTCAAAGCCTCAAAACTCGTCGTCGTCACAGCCGGTGCCCTTGGAACACCTCAAATCCTCGAACGATCCGGCGTTGGAAACCCCGAGCTCTTGAAGAAGCTCGACATCCCTCTCGTAGCTGACGTCCCTGGCGTCGGAGAGAATTACCAAGATCACCACCTTCTGCTGTACCCATACAGAAGCAACCTCGGCGAAAACGAGACTCTAGACGGCATCCTCAGCGGCCGTAAAGACTTCGTTAAAGCGTTGACGGAGAAAGATCCCATTCTGGGCTGGAACGGAATCGGTTTGTCTCCCTCCCCCCCCCTCTTCTCATATCCTTTCTAACGCACGCTAGATGTCTGCGCCAAGCTGCGTCCCACAGACGCAGAAGTAGCCGCCCTCGGCCCAGACTTCCAGAAAGACTGGAACCGTGACTTTGCCGACGCGCCTCAACGCCCCCTGATGCTCTGCGGAGTCGTGAACGCATTCCTAGCTGACCCCTCGCTGGTCGAACCCGGCCAGTACATCACCATGGGGACTTACACCGCGTATCCATACTCGCGAGGAAGCATCCACATCACCGACAAAGATAATCCCGTTGACGGGTACGATTTCGACACGGGATTCTTGAGTCATCCTTCGGATCTCAAGAAGCAGCTTTGGGCATACAAGATGTCCAGGGAAATCGCTCGAAGGTTGCCGTACTACAAGGGCGAGCTTGAGCTCGGCCATCCTAAATTCGCGCCGGGAAGCAAAGCCGCTTTGTTTAGTGGTGAGACCACGGATGGCGAGATCAAGGACATTGAATATAGCAAAGAAGATGAGGATGCGATTGAGGAGTGGATTAGGGGGAATCTGAATACGACTTGGCATTCACTTGGCACGTGTGCGATGAGGGAGAAGGAGAAGGGAGGTGTTGTCGACAAGGATTTGAACGTTTATGGGACGAAGGGTCTTAAGGTTGCGGATCTGAGTATGGTGCCGGAGAATGTGGCCGCGAATACCAATAACACTGCGCTGGCTGTGGGTGAGAAGGCTGCTGTTATTATTGGTCGGGAATTGGGCATCGCCGTTTAGGCCGTGGGAGAGGGAGCAAATTGTAACAGGAGTTAGGATGATGCTGTTCGTCGAACTACTTTTTAACATTCAAGCTATTCGGTTTTATGAAATTGATCACGTGGCTCGCCTTCATGGTTAACGCTGTAAACAGGTTCATGGCTTTGATGAGCGGCTGGAGGTTTACTGAAACCGAGTCGAAAAGAACGATAGAGGTGGATAAATCTGCCCAAAGAAAACCTACCTGCTGGAGAAGGTCCTCGAGCGGTTTAGTTTCATCTGAAACTATTAGCTACACTTGAGACGAGCACATGAAGCACTCTGCCACCCAATCTCCGAAGACCATATGGAGAATTAAAGTTCGCTGACTTTCCAAAGCAAATAGCTAAACATGGATGAACGTCTAGAGAACTCGGACCCACTTCATATATTAGTCTCACGCTGTCTGCAGGTTGATATCAATGTTGCTGTGAGTGAGACCTTGCGCTGGATGTAGCCGAGTCTATTGAGAGGGTGGATTTGCTCGGGACTCGTATTAACAGAGCAACAGGTATGCATGGAATTTGCTTGCATGAGCAGAAGCTGTTCAGGTTGCTGAGTGATGGTATGGTAAATGGCAATGAATTGATATCTGGATCTCGAATAATGGCAGAGCATGAACGAGTTGGTTGATGTCATTTGAGGAAGAGCAGTACAGTTATAGTACACTTGTAAAGAGTTCGATGGACGGTTCTTGGGTAGTTCGATTTCTAGATCAAAATCACTTAAAAGAATCTCAAGATTTTCTTCTCAGTCATGAAAGCCGTCTCATTTTGACAGCCCACATCTGCCTGCTATGCTCGTGTCAACTTTTCTAAAGTCCAGAGACGAAAGAACAAGAATGCTACATTACAAAGTGCAGGAGAAAATGCAATCAGCGCTCTACTATGCACAAGAGCCCAGCTATCCAGCTATCAACATGCATACCAATGCACCAGTTCGCCAATGATGCTGCAAAACGAGTACAGGGTAAAGAGATGAAGCAGGTATTCGAATCATTCAGAAGAACTGAGCATTCGAGACCAACTTAGGACTCCTCTGATCTTCGTCCACCACGGGCACCTCCACCACCACGTGGTCCACCTCGGCCTCGTCCACGATAATCACCTCGGTTTCCGCCACGTCCACCCCCTCGTCCACGACCTCGTTGTCCATCAGCACGGGTGCTGCCACGGTTACGCTGAACCTCGTGGAAGCCATCGTTTGGGTTGGCAGGGGGAGCAGGGGTGGCCTGGGAGAGCTTGTTGTCAGCAAAGATTCAAAAGACAACATTACAGGGATAATCACAGAGGTATAAGAGGACTTAAGAGAATTGAGTACGAACTTCGACAACATCTGGTTGGTCATCAGCCCAACTTTGGACGTTTGACGGGGCCGCAGGTGTAGCAATTAAGCCAGTATCTGTTTCGTTGGCATCGCGAGGAACCTCGACCCACTCCTGAGAGGTGGAGAGATCATTGGCATTGTCCCAATTTGCTTCTGCGGCAGCATTACCACCTTCGCCGAAATTCGAATTCTGTGGAACGGCTTGAACGTCATGAGATTCCTGGCTGTTGGTCACGATGGCGGCAGGAGGGTCATCAAGCTCTGTGAGACCTGCATTGACAATGGTCGGGTCGCTTTGGACGGGGTATTCGCTGGCCTCGACGGGGGTGTTCTCCTCGGCAGGCGGTTCGGGGACGGGAGCAGCTTCGATGGTTGCAGCCTTGATCTGGGCAACTAGAGTAATATTAGCAAGTTCAATGAGGAAGATTGGAGATGCCTACATGTAGTTTGGAGAGGTTCGTTGGAGATGGACAGAGTAGTCTGCTCCGATCCTTGGATGAGATTGACCATTGTGTGCACAGCGTTGAGATCCCCCGTATAAACTTGAGACAGAACACCCTCCAGAGCCTTATTCTCATCAAGCTCGACGTCCGCCTCCTCATCACCTCTGCGGATAGCAGCCAGACGCAAGAATTGAGAGAGTAGTAACAGGGCGTCTCGCTGCTCTTGGTCAAAAGCCGCAACAGCTTCGGCCTTCGCAGCAGAGACTTTCTCGGCCAAGTCTTTGTTTGTACGCTCCGTGAAAGACTTCTCAAATTCAGCCTTCTCAGCCTCCGAGCGCGCCTTGAACTCGTCCTCCAACTTCTTGTAAATTGTGATCTGCTCCTGTAGCTGCGCCAATTGTGCTTGAAGGGCAGGCTTCTTCTCGAGTTGGGCCTTCTGGTCGGCGTTGATCTTACGGGCGGTAATCAAGTCTTCGAGTGACAGACCAGGGTTGTCGGCGACGATACTGTCGACTTTAGAGGCATTGGTGATCTTTTTATTGACATTGCGGATGTTCCTGAGACGTGTCAGAAATGCAGCCTCGGTCGTTCGTGAGATCGGATGATTGGAAGCGAACTTTACAATTCTTCTTGACAGTTCAGATGCATGGGACTTACTTCTGAAGCTCCTTAACGTAAGGACTCTCGTTTCCACCATCACCATGATTGCTCTCTGTGGGGGTTTCCACCGCAGCAGTAACAGACGCAGTCTCAATGGCAGATGATTCAGCCTTGGTCTTCTTCTTCTTCTTTGCAGTCTTAGACTCAGATACAGGCCGCACTGCTGGGTTCTGGGTTGGTGCTGCCATCCTGACTGATGAAGGTAGCTCTGGTGGAGGTGTTTTGGGTCGATTGTTGATTCGAGTGTCCAGGATTGTAGTTTGAAAGGTGGAGGTGAGATGTAGAACGTAAGTTTGAATGTTCAATCTGAGGGAATTAACTGTAATAGTTCACTATGGGTTTATAGGTATGTCGTTAGGTGGGGATGTCGAAGGTGAAAGGGTTCGAGATGGAGAAGGTAAGTTTCCAACCTTGTCGGCTTAAGCGAGAAGAAGGCTGCAGATGGAACCGCAAAGAACTTTGGCCCGTTGGCACATACGGAACGAAGAGACGATACCCAATGCTTCTGGCAGAAATACAGAAAATGTATCCAAGATGAAAATCAAACGATACGCAGAATGGAGGGTTCGACGTTGAATGCTCAGGAGTTGGGAGATTATGACTGTATCGTTGGCATTATTTCAGCATGCTCCCGAAGCTGTGCAATAGCAAATCACCACAAGCAAAAGGCGGCGCGAATAGGGGTTCCGAGTATCTATTGATATCACGATCCAGCTTGCTGAAACTCAGACATCTGGATACATGTACTGAGCTCGCTCGATGATCTAAGTCTATGGTCCTCGCGTCCTCCACTCCTATCCTCACTGCCTAAACGACAGTCTGGTCTCTCTATAATTTCCATAAGTGCGAGCCATCTCCTGCATTGTATCTCCTTGAGCAACTCATAGCGATTGTTGCCTCCCAATAGCATAAGGTTCCTTGTGGTTTGCCCACGAGTTTGTTTCGGCATAACTTCTCGTGTCACATCAACCTTTGAACTTCAATAGCGATGTCTGTATCATGTATATGAGCCCATATATTCAGCATACAATGCGGAACGACTGACCTCGGTAACTTTCTTCACACTTTTCGCGCTTATGCCACGCTCGCCAGCTTGTTTCGCGTTTATGGTGGCTTCCTTCATTAATCTAAATCGCTTTATCAGCTGGTACTCTTCCATTGAGCCATATATGCGTATGTGGACGATGCGTCTTGAAGCCAATTATAGGGAGGATCGATTGCATACGTTTGCATGAAGAGAGCATAGTCCAAGAATATCTGCAGCACGCTTTAGTGACGAATCTGGGAGACGCGTCGTGAAACTTACCAGGACATCGACATTCTTAGTAACATTACATCTAGAGTGTGCCTTCACGATCTTCTTGACCGTTGCTCGTGGATAAAGCTTCTGACCGGCTGCCATCGTAGTGATTCTTCAAGGTTGTGCATTCGTTGACGCATTGGGATCTTGCATGTTATTGTTTTCTGTCTCCTTTCAGCCTTGTTTCGCAGGGAACAGCTCGGCAAGGCGGCCAATCATATCTTCCTTCGATGCCCCCCCTTTCCTCCAAACGAGAATCTCCTCATCCTGAGGTCAACTTCCATCTTGGGACGGATGAGAAACTCCTCCTTCCTGTCCTGCTCAATACCCTCCCATGTTGAGACCGTATACGTTAATACGACCGTTACGACAATACTTCCCTATTATTATGCCGAAGATGGAACCCCGAACTCCGTTTTATATCTCCTTTAAGAGACGCGGAGCGTCTCTAATAATCAACTCATCGATCCTCAATTCTTCGAGATTGCAAGACACATTACTTCTCAAGGTCGGCCCAGCATCTCCACACCATGAGCACTTCAGCATCAGACCGGGACATTCTCCCAGATAATATCAAGCCCGTCAATTATGACATCTCGCTCTTTGATCTAGAGCTTGGAGGAGGCTTCAGCTATCAAGGCAGTGTTGCTATTCAACTCAAGATCACCAAGAGCTCCAAAGAAATCTCTCTCAACTCTCATCAGATCAAAATACATGGAGCCGAAATTACAGTGGAAAACGAGACTCCCCAATCGTTCAAAGCCACTGAGATATCCTACGATGCATCTAGACAACGTGCTACTCTGATCTTTTCAGAGGACTTACCTGTCTCCGAAAAATCAAACCTCATCATCCAATTCGAAGGAACTATGAACAGCGATATGGCTGGCTTCTTTCGTGCGCAAGTACAAGTTTTGTTTATGCCGATTCTCTGAACTCTGAACTCCGAACTCCGACTGTCTTAGCCGATGTGGATTGCTTGCTAGACCTTTGCAGGGCAGACAAGAGAGACTAGGATTGATGAAACATCATTGGATTGCGCTGACTTTGAACTTCCAGCAAGTACAAGCCAGTCGTACCTCAGGCGGCTTCTGTACCTCGTGACGATGAGTGGCACTACCAGCTAGCTACCCAGTTTGAGAGCTGCGATGCCCGGAGAGCCTTTCCCTGTTTTGATGAGCCTAATCTGAAGGCAAGCTTTGATTTCAAGATCGAGATTCCCGAAGACCAAGTTGCTTTGAGCAATATGCCGCAAAAGGGTATTGAAAAGTCTAAAAGGTCTGGCTTCCACGTAGTCTCGTTCGACAAAACTCCCATTATGAGCACCTATCTTCTTGCTTGGGCTGTTGGAGATTTTGAATATATTGAAGCTTTCACAGAACGGAAGTATGATGGCAAAAATTTACCTGTTCGTCTTTACACTACCCGTGGATTGGTTGACCAAGGACATTTTGCCCTAGAACACGCTCCCAAGATCATCGACTACTTCTCGGAGATTTTTGGAATTGACTATCCGCTCCCGAAGTCTGATATACTAGCAGTTCATGAGTTTGTGAGCATCTTTCCATCATCATAATTTCCAGAAGTTGTTTGAAACGCTATATACAAACTTGAATCTCTATATTTTGTTATTTATTTCTTAAATGACTATATGTTTCCCCGCACCCATCATAGTAAAACCATGCTGACCGTGTCTCACAGTCTTATGAAGCAATGGGTTTGTTACATCCTACTTCCTTCACGTCAGCGTCTTGCATATTGTCCCAGTGATTGAAAATGATTAAAACGAACCTCGGATTGAATCTGTCGGCACTTTCTTTTCATCTGCTGATTCTTGATTAGAAAATTGGGGACTCGTCACTTATCGCTTGACGGCCGTGCTCTACGATGAGAAGAAGTCGGACATCAAGTCAAAGAATAGTATCGCTTATGTTGTAGCCCACGAGCTTGCCCATCAATGGTTCGGCAATCTTGTCACAATGGACTGGTGGAACGAACTGTGGCTCAACGAGGGCTTTGCAACTTGGGTCGGCTGGCTTGCAACTGACGAGCTCCATCCGGATTGGAACGTATGGCCACAGTTTGTGTCAGAAGGAATGCAGTCAGCATTAGCGATGGATGCTCTACGCAGCTCCCATCCAATCGAGGTCCCGGTGAAGGACGCTGCGGAAGTTTTCCAAATCTTTGATTTAATTAGCTATCTGAAAGGCAGCTCCGTAATTAGAATGCTGGTAACTCTTTTGGGAAAAGAGACTTTTCTCAAGGGTGTCTCGAACTACCTGAAATCTCACGCATATGGAAATGCAACGACTCATGACCTTTGGTCTGCTCTTGGTCAAGTTTCTGGTCAAGATGTCAATGCTTTGATGGAAAATTGGATTCGCAAGATTGGCTTCCCAGTCCTTACTGTCACGGAGGAGCTTGGTCAGATTGATATCAAGCAGTCTCGCTATCTATCGACCGGAGACGCAAATGCGGAGGATGATAGCACTACTGTATGTGTATCTCTCACTTACTGTATTGGCTGTGCTAATATACTCAGTGGTGGATGCCCCTCGGTCTCAGAGGCAAGTCTGGTGTAGATGGCATTGCCTCGATTGCTCTTACGAAGAAGGAAGATACGATAAAAGAAGTTGATGATTCATTCTACAAGCTCAATGCAGATAACGCCGGCTTCTATCGCACCAACTACCCACCAGCTAGACTTGCCAAACTAAGCACTCAAACCGATCTGCTCAGCCTGTCTGATAAGATTGGCTTGGTCGGAGATGCTGGTGCCCTTGCAATATCTGGAGACGCTTCTACAACCTCTTTGCTCGCCTTTGTCCAAGGCTTCAAGTCTGAAACAAGCTTCTTGGTTTGGTCTCAGATTATGGATTCTCTCGGCACTGTGAAGTCGGTCTTCTCTGATGAGTCAATCTCGGCGGGATTGAACAAGTATACACTTGAATTGATCAGCTCGGCAGTGGAGAAGATTGGTAGGTCATTGCCAACGCCGATGAGCTTTACTGGCGGATGAGCTTTACTGATATTTATACAGGATGGGAACCATCCCCAAATGAAGACTTCCTCACGTCGCAACTTCGCTCTCTCCTTATCTTGTCAGCTGGTCTCAGTGGTCATGAAGAGTAAGCCCCTTCAATCCCCACTCCCATCTCAACCCGAGAGAACTAACATCTTCAGGGTCATCGCGGAGGCTAAGCGCCTCTTTGATCTCCATACCACCGGCCAAGACACATCAGCCATAAACCCCAGCCTCCGATCCGCAATCTACGGCATCTCAATGCACTACGGCGGCGCCTCCGAATACGAATCGCTGAAGAAAGAATGGCAAACCACAAGCTCAGTCGACATCAAAGAAACCATCCTCCAAGCCATGGGCCGCATCCAAACCCCGGCCCTCCTCCCCTCCTACCTCGTCTTCATGACCAACGAAGTCTCCGCGCAAGACATCCACACAGCGGGCTCCGCCCTCTCCGCCAACGCCGCGACCCGCGCTGGACTCTGGACGTTCATCAAAGAGAACTTCTCCGACGTGCACAGCAGATTAAGCGGTAACATGGCGGTGTTGGACCGTTTCTTGCGCGTTAGTCTTAATAGATTCTCTGATCGGGAGACGGCGGACGATATACGGGCTTTCTTCGCGGATAGGGATACTAAGGGGTATGATCGCACGCTGGGTATCTTGAGTGATACTATCTCCGGTAGAGCGGCGTATAGGGAGAGAGATGGGAGGGATATATTGGAGTGGTTGACTGCGAATGGGTATGTCTGACTCGCTTGACTAAGACTCAGCACGGAATTTCTTGGAGCGTATGACGCGTATGGCTACTCAGACTTGAAGTAGATTCGATCGCTCGATCGATTGGATAAACTACAGAATATGTAGCTTACGTACCTGCACGTATATTTCCAAGAAAATCGCACCGACAGGCTTTTTAGCGGTCTAAGGACCCAAGTTGGCATGTGAGATCCAAGTTAAAGTTCATATATATACCATAGGATAAACCTCCGCCTTGTGGAGAACAGGCGTGGTGTCACTCTCACTCACAACAAGATGAACGGTCATGTGATGATATCAGTCCTTTGATTCATGCTTGCGTCTAACGCAGTCCGCAGTCCGCAGTTCGCATTCTATTGATGCCCATCCATGCATATCGCTACAAGTAAACAAGCACGCCAGACTCCACGCCATGCCGCAACGCCATGCCACCGCTCCATCCATGCAAAACCGGCATCCTCTCGTTCTAGGGCCGGTCTATGAAATACCCGTGTTGGTTTTCTCCTTCCCCTATGTATGTGCTGTAATCCAGGGATGAAAATGCAATCATTGGCCATGTATGCCGTCCATTGTATGTACGTTCCCCCAAGCTTTTAACGGACTTTCTTCGCCTGTTAGGCTCGCTCAATAAAACCATCGCTTCCACTCCTCTCCCTCCCCGCGATCGGTCTCATGCCCCCGAAATTTTGCTGGGCAATCCACTCTAATACCGTCTCATAGCAGAGAACGTATTGTCTGAGGCTCTGAACCATGCTCAAACGCTGGCATCTGAAATCCTCCACCGTCTTCTGAACCAGATCCATATCTGCATTGAAGATCCACTCGTCAGCTGTCGGCTTCCCCTTCGCCATGTAATCTCCACTTTCCGAAACAGACGGAGGGGCGTCAAAGTCCATGGGTGTAACACCGCTCCTGATTTCTTTCCGCTGACGCTTCAGCATGTCAATCACAGTGTCGATGGTGCAGAAAGTGCCGGTACGACCACAGCCTGCGCTGCAGTGGACTAGCATGGGGCGTGCTGCTTCATCATTTTCCGGCTCGGAGGTGCGAGCAGGTTGGGTGGCGGACGAGGAGACACGTTGCATCTGGTTGCTGAGCTCGACGAGGGCAAGAAGCTGACCTGGGCTTGCTGGTGCTCCGAAATCTGGCCAAGAGGAATAGTGGACTTGGGTTATCTCGCGCATTGGTGAGAAGGGATGGGTGGCATGGGAGAGCGTGAACTTTCGAACGATTGCATAAGGTAGATCAGATGGTGCAGCGGCGGCAGCGGAAACTGGAGATGCATTGTCCGCGACGGTGTTTGCCCGTCTCCGACCAGCGTCATGGCGCTCTGGCGGGGAGTGGTGCTTCTTGAAGTTGAGATCGAGAGATATCTTCTTCTCGGAGAGCATCTTCAGCTTCATGGCTCCATAATCCTTGCTCGACCAATAAGGGTGGCATTTGAGTTGACCGCCTTCCTTCTCAGCAGTAAGCATGACTATGACCCGTACGTCCTGGTCCCAAATGACGCTCCAGAAGTCCTGTGACATGTTAGTTGTTTCTCGAAAGATATGCGGAGAGCTGTCTTACCTCAAAGGTGGTCGGCAGAGGTGCTTGCGAAGCAATGTATCGCTTATTGCTTCGCAAGGACTTGATGTGACTTGCGTTGACGTAGTCGCAAGCACCCTCTGGACGACCTTGTAATCTGACCCTGGCATGCTCGAATGGCCATATGTTGTTGTAGCGGTTCTTTCCACCCTTCTCAATACCTGCGATCTGTATATCCCTATTGTCTGGTCCTGGTGTACCATAGGAAACATTCGAAGAGAGTGCCTGTGTCATCCTCGATTGCTCTGCGATTTCTAGATGTAGGAACTTATCCGATATTTTTCTTCCGTGGTCAGCCTGATCCGCTGCCTCGGAAAGCCATGTCGGAAGAATTGCCTCTGCCTTGTTTTGTAACTCGTCTGGAACCTTGACATCCATCTGGCCGACGCCACCGATGAGATCTTGATTCTGGCGAATGTTACTGAAGAAGGGATTGGCAGCATGTTTCGTTGCTGGCATCGCACATCCACCAGCCACTGGTGCCACTAATGGCATCTTCGTTCCCAGAGAAAGGTTGATCTTTGTGGACGACGACATCTCTTGGCTGGATCTGCTGTCGACCAGCTTTGAGTATTGCTTCGAGAACTCCTGGAAGCCTCCGCGTAAGATGTAGCTGTGGCCCTTCCATCCCTGGTTGGTGAATTTCTTTAGAGTGTTGATCGACGATATGGCATCCTTCTTGTCCGAGGAAAAGGCGTCGTAGACAATGATGTATTTGGCATTATTCCACTGAGAGAATTTCTCCCTCTCAGCGTCATTCGTAAAGGTATCCTGAAGCTTCTGTATATTGAAGGAAGGCCGTTTCAACAGGGTAGTAGGGATACAGAGATTGAGGGCACCCTGGATTCGGGATATGGAGAATTGTGGGAAGACTCGTAGGTCGAGTAGTAGGAATTGCGAGGCTGGAACATGATCACTGATGTCCTTCAAGTGCTTCGGTGTGATGAAGACTGGGCCATCTTCCAGAGCCACGGGTAGAGTATCAGCTCTCTGGTGCTGATGGGTGGAATCTTCGTGGACCTTCTGTGCTGTATGGTGAGGGGAGGGTGGATCGGCCTTGTTCTGTGGTAATGACAACCGCGGATGTCGATCATCTAGATGTGAGAGAACGTTGCGTTGAACGGGTGACACGGTCATTCTGGCCGGAGACTCCTGACGTGGAATATCAAAGAACGAGGGTACGTTCATGGCCTCCGAGCCACGCTTCGAGGCAGATGCTGTATCCTGCCCCCCATCTAGTTCCATCCCATCGGGAGTCCCAGCGCGAGCCCTAGGCCCAGACTTTGGAGAATGCTCTTGCGTATCCGTCCTCGTCGGTCTTCTGTCTGGTCTTGGTCTGGGTGGCACGGGTCCTGGGGTTGCAGCGAAATGGGAGAGATTGCCATGGCCAAGACTGAAACTGCTGCTGGACTCTGTCTGCCTCCGGAAAGCCTCGAAGTCTGGATTGGCGTCCAAGGGGAGATGCTTGGGCGAGGCTGCACCAAACGAGCGGATAGAGGAGGTCGGAGGGCTCCAATTCTCCTTGGGAACGACCGCAGAATCTCGTGGGTGGCTTGCCGGGTCGACAATGAGACCAAAGTAGTTGGGACTGGGCGTGCGAACGTCTGTGTGGGTGGCAGGCGATCGCAAGAATGGAGTCGCGGATGGAGGGAGCGATTGTCCAACAGAGGGTGGGATTCGTGCTGGAGGGCTGTGAGGAGTGGCGGAGGGTCTGGAGGGGGTTCGATGGGATTGCGAGTGGGAATGGGAGTGTGACGAGCGAGGCGTCGGCCTCGTTGCGGTCTTTGTAACCATGATGACGATGATCTCGTTCGGGTGGTGATGGAGAGCTTTGTTCAAGCGATCGGTCTTTATCGTTGGGAATGCATGGTCGATGATGTTATCCAGGAGCGTGGCGTGGTCGCAATTCGGTTTGAAACGTCCAGGACGGAGAGTACGGTGGATGTGTCGAAATAAAAGCTGAAGCCGAAGCTGAAGATATGCGCAGGTCGGTAGTGATCGATGACGAAGGGAGGAATTCTGCGGCGAAAGACGAGAGAAAAGGCTAGGCTGGGCTGGGCTGGGCTGAGGATGGATGGAGTGGAGGTTGATGGAGTGGAGGTGGTGGAGGCGGGATTTGGACGGGCAGCGATCGTCGCTGGTCGAGGAGCAAGAAGCAGTTCTGCTGGTGGTAGACAAGAGGAAGTGCAAGAAGTCTATCGACAGGAAAACAACGAGGTCTTCTTCCGAGTGATCGCAGAGGCAGATGTGGTTAGCAAGCACATTCCGGAGTCGGGAGCAATTGTAGGTCGAGGTGGACGGAGGAGAGATGGATGGTGGATGGATCCAAGGGGTGTGTTGAGTGATCAGATGAAGGAGGTGGCGTCGAGGTCGCAGGGGCAGAGGGCAGCACACGATAAGAGATGGTCTGGGTTACCGAGTAAATAATATCAGGAGAGTCATAAAGTAAATAAAGTAAACAAGACAGACAAAAGATCCAAACCAAACCAAACCAAACCAAACCAAACAAAACAAAACCAAACAAAACCAAACATACAATCCTCTTATTTACTCCATCACTCTCCCTCTCCGTCATGCCTCCTCCCTGCCCTTTCCGCGGCTGAGAGGAGCTGACAAACACCTTCCTCCCATTTCCTCCATCCCTCCTCCACACGACTCGCGCACCTAGACCCATCCATCCTCCCTCTCCTCCCTCCTCCCAAGCCACTCGACGCACACCCGCATGACAATGACCCCATTCTCGTACGACTTTGCTTCTGCTTCTGCTTCGCTTCGCTTCGCTTCGCTTGCTCTCTCTCCCTCCAACCAGTCCCTCTCTCCCTTTCTTCTCCCTCCTCTTCGCTTCGCTTCCCCCCGTGATTCCAATCCGCCCACGCGCATTCGCACGCACAGACAGAGCTAGCCGAGACCAGAAGACGTCATTGCGAAGGGAAGGTACCGAAAGAGAGTGAGTGAGGCGCAGGGTGTGGCTGTGGCTGGCTGTGGCGGACGCTTGTATCACATGACGCCAGACTGCCGGGCTGGAAGTCCGAAGTATGCAGTATGCATACCACCGTATCATCGTAGGGCTGAGCGAGGAAGCGGGAATCGACGAGGGCTCACGTGCGCAACCCTCACTTGCAGGCGACGACTTGGTCGTTGGGTTGACTTTGGATATTCTTGCTGTCGTTGTAAGGGCTCAGTTACTACTCCACTCATCCGTGCATCACTTGTCCTGTTTATAAAACAGTAGATATGTATAAATATATATATATATATTTCGCATGCATTCGCTATGTACAGTACGATCCAACACAACACAGCACAACCCGATTCGCAAGCGCACCAACTCCCGCAACGCGCGAACGACAGATGGAAAAGCCGAGTCTCCTTCGGCGCTCGGTATCTCGAGGCATGAAACCCTGCTAGCTGTGCGAGGCCGCAAGTGCTCCTTCTGCGCTCCCTGCTCCCCGCTCCCCGCTTCATGCATTCGATCGCTCATTCTGAATGTCTCGACTCGGTGTTTGCTCGTGGATATGCCTCTCAGGAAGCAGCGACCGTCACTTGGATCGGCGCGCGTTCAGCGCTTCCAAAGATCTCGGCTGCGGTTCGCTTGACGATACCACCCGTGATCGGGAGGCTGGTGGATCGCTCGAGCCAGAGATCGACTTCACGTGCCGCTTGACGACCTTCGTTGATGCCCCTGAGATGCGTTAGTAAACAGGATACTAGATGTGGAAAGATTGATGACTTACCAGACGATCAAGGACTGTCCGCGACGACAGTCACCCGCTGCAAAGACCCCTTCTACGTTGGTTTGGTATCTCCCAGGAGGCGTCTTGATGTTCTTGCGAGCATCCTTCTCAATCTCATCACCGAGGACGCGATCCTCAGGGCCAAGGAAACCCATCGATAAGAGCACAAGCTCAGCGGGGAAGAACTGCTGGGAGCCGTCCACCTTCTTCATGTCCCAGCCACCGGTTGCAGACTTGGTCCACTCCACGCGGATGGTGTTGATCCCCTTGACCTTTCCACTGCCATCATCAACGAACTCCTCAGACATGACGCAGTACTCGCGAGGATCCTTGCCCATGTGCTGCTTGACTTCGGTGTGTCCATAGTCGACACGGTAGATTCTGGGCCATTGAGGCCATGGGTTGTCGCGAGCACGCTCGTTGGGTGGCTGAGGAAGCAGCTCGAAGTTGGTGACAGACTTTGCGCCGTGTCGGACGGAGGTCCCGATACAATCGTTGCCAGTATCACCACCGCCAATGACGACGACGTTCTTATCCTTAGCAGAAATGTACTCTCCATCAGCGAGCTCCGAGTCAAGGAGGGACTTGGTGTTCCTGTGAAGGAACTGCATGGCAAAGTGAATGCCCTCCAAGCTACGGTTCTTGATTGGGAGATCTCGAGCGACAGTTGCTCCTGTAGCAATGACAACGGCATCGTACTCGGACCTCAGATCCGCAAGAGTGACTTCTTCGCCAATAGCAACGCCAGTCTTGAAGATGATACCCTCGGAAGCCATGAAGTCTGTGCGTCTCTTGACAATCTTCTTGTCGAGTTTCATGTTTGGAATACCATACATGAGAAGACCCCCAGGTCGGTCAGAACGCTCGTAGACCGTAACGAGATGCCCAGCTTTGTTGAGCTGATCAGCACATGCAAGACCGGACGGTCCAGATCCAACGATAGCAACCTTCTTGCCAGTGCGAATCTTGGGAGGCTGAGGAATCATCCATCCCATGTCGAAACCACGATCGATAATAGCACATTCGATCGACTTGATGCCGACAGGATCTTCGTTGATACCGAGAACGCAGGCACCTTCGCAAGGAGCAGGGCACACACGTCCAGTGAACTCGGGGAAGTTGTTAGTCATCAGAAGACGGTTGAGCGCATCCCTCCATTGGTTCGAGAACACGAGCTCATTCCACTTCGGGATGATGTTGGAGATGGGACAGCCAGAGTCGGACTGGCAGAAAGGAACGCCACAGTCCATGCATCGAGCTGCCTGGTACTTAAGCTCATCCTCATCAAGACGCTTGGAGAGCTCAGCCCAATCCCGTGTTCGTGTCTTCGCGGCACGATACTTCTCGGAACGGCGTTGGTACTTCATGAATCCCTTCGTCTTGTCCAAAACAAGCGATCTCTTCTTCTCAGCTGCGGAATCACCGACAGTCTCTTCGATGTCTTGGAGGCTGGACTTCTTGTCGTGCTTGCCCTTCTCCGCGAGCTCTCGTACTGGGTTGCCTGGTAAGAGAGGCAACTGGAACTCAGTCCGTTTCACCTCAGCAGCCTTGGCGGCTTCCTCCTCCAAGACTCGCTTGTAGTCAACAGGCAAGACCTTGATGAATCTAGGCAGAGCACGATTGAAATCGAGGAGGATACGCGCGGCAAGCTCTGAGCCAGTGTAGTGGTGGTGGTCTTCGATCAAACCACGGACGAATGCGATCTCGGCAGGGTCATCGATGCCCGAAGCTTCAACCATTTCGGGATTGAGCTTAGACATGAAGTCCTGGTGAATATCTAGGACGTATGCGATTCCTCCAGACATTCCGGCTGCAAAGTTACGGCCAGTGCTTCCGAGAATGAGGACTCTTCCACCAGTCATGTACTCGCAGCCGTGGTCACCAACGCCCTCAACAACGGCTGTAGCTCCAGAGTTTCGGACAGCGAATCGCTCCGCAGCGATTCCACGGAAGAAGACAGTCCCGCTGGTAGCACCGTAAAGACAGACGTTACCAACAATGACGTTTTCCTCTGCCTTGAACACGGCGGCGCGGGGAGGGTAGACGATGAGGCGACCACCAGACAGACCCTTTCCGACGTAGTCATTTGCGTCACCCTCGAGCTCCAAGGTGATACCTGGAGCAAGGAACGCACCGAAAGATTGACCAGCTGAGCCCTTGATATTGACATGAACAGTGTCCATTGGTAAGCCTTCCTCTCCATAACGCTTGGAGACTTGGTAAGAGAGCGATGTTCCCATAGCACGATCGGTATTGACAATATCGCACTCGATTCTCGACGGTAGCCCCTTATCAAGAGTCAACTCGGCCTCCGAGATCAGCTTGTTATCCAATCTGACGTAGAGACGATGATCTTGCTTGCGAACATTGAAGGTAGCAACACCGGGTCGGAGCTTGTGTGCGGGGGTGAGGATCAAGGAGAGATCGATGTTCTGAGTCTTGTTGGTGCGGAGATCCTCGCGGACTCGCAGAAACTCGGCGTGACCAACCATTTCATTGATGGTTCGGAAGCCAAGCTTCGCCATGATGGCCCGTAGCTCGTTAGCAACTGCATGAGAACGCGCAGTTAGTATTAATTATTCAGTAAAGAATTTGAGGAAAGTGAGAAGGAATACGGAGGACACTCACTGTAATAGAAAAAGTTGATAACGTGCTCTGGCGTACCCTGGAACTTCTTCCGGAGTTCAGGATCTTGGGTAGCGATCCCGACAGGGCAGGTGTTCAAATGGCACTATTGGAGATGTTACCGTTAGAAATCATGTCATAGGAAGGGACGAGAGTAGCATAGAAATGGAAAAACATACCTTTCGCATCATGATACAGCCCATAGCGATGAGGGGAGTTGTAGCAAATCCCCATTCTTCAGCACCAAGCAAACAGGCAATAGCCACATCACGACCAGTGCGAAGTTGACCATCGGTCTGCACGACGACACGGCCTCTAAGATCGTTGAGGACCAAAGTTTGATGGGTTTCGGCGAGACCGAGTTCCCAAGGAAGACCGGCATACTTGATGCCAGTCCAGCGAGAAGCTCCAGTTCCACCATCGTGGCCAGAGATCAGGATATGGTCCGCCTTGGCCTTGGCCACACCTGAAGCAACAATTCCCACGCCGGTTTCGGAGACCAGCTTGACAGATACTCTGGATCGGGGGTTGGAGCACTTGAGATCGTAGATCAGTTGCTTCAAGTCCTCAATGGAGTAAATATCGTGGTGAGGTGGTGGGGAAATGAGACCAACACCGGGAGTAGAGTGACGGGTACGAGCAATGGACTTCGAGACCTTATGACCTGGAAGTTCACCACCCTCTCCAGGCTTGGCACCTTGGGCCATTTTGATTTGGATTTCATCAGAGTCTGCAAGGTAGTTGGAAGTGACACCAAAACGACCTGAGGCGACCTGCTTGATGGCAGATCTCATGGTATCCCCATTGGCCATTCTCTCGGATCGCTCCGGGTCCTCGCCGCCTTCACCAGTGTTGGATTTTCCTCCCAGACGGTTCATTGCCACTGCGAGGGTAGAGTGAGATTCCATGGAGATGGAACCGTAAGACATGGCTCCAGTACAGAATCTACGGACAATTTCGGTCCACGGTTCGACCTGATCGATCGGGACTGGTGTGGATTCATCAAACTTGAAGTCCAAAAGTCCACGGAGGGTGCAAGCTTTAATTTGCTCATACTCAGAGAGCGAATAGGCTTCGTAGGATTTGTCGTTCTTGGTGCGAACAGCATCTTGAATGTTGGCAATGGAAGTAGGATCGTTGATGTGAGGCTCGCCCCCGTCACGCCAATGGTATTCGCCAGACTCGGAAAGACCTGGGATGCTTACGGTGTATCGGGACGGGAATCCTTTCTCGTGGAATATGAAAGCATCCTCGGCGATAGTCTCGAATGTGATACCCTTGATTCTGGTAGCAGTACCCTTGAAACATCGGTCGACGACAGTATCATCAACACCAAGAGCCTCGAAGATCTGAGCACCCTTGTAACTGGCCAAGGTCGAGATACCCATCTTGCTCATGACCTTCAAGATACCACCATCGGCAGAGTACTTGTAGTTGCGGATCAGATCTTCATCGCTGAGTTTCTTGCGGATGAGGCCCTCACGGTTGAGCTTCAGGATGCACTCCATAGCAAGGTAAGGATTAATAGCATCAACGCCATATCCGACAAGCACGCACATGTGGTGAACCTCACGAGCTTCTGCGGTTTCGACGACCAAAGCAGCAAGAGATCGCCACTTGTTATTGACCAAATGGTGGTGAACCATTCCCGAAGCAAGCAAAGCGGAAACAGGGACTCTATCGGCCGAGGTTGCACGATCCGAGAGAATGATTATTCGGTCCTTGTTCTCGATGGCAGCTGTAGCTTGGTCGCAGATGAAATCCAGGTGCTTGATATAACCTTGAACACCCTCCGACTTGGGGAAAGTCAAGTCGATGATTTTGACGGTCCACTCGGAATGAGCTTTAGAGATACTCTTCAGAGCATTGAACTCCGGAATTGACAGAATGGGAGTTGGCAACAGCAATCGTCCGCACTGAGAGGAGTCCATCTCGAGCAGGTTACCCTGAGGCCCCACATAGCATTCGAGGGACATGACAATGGCTTCTCTGATAGGATCAATGGGAGGATTGGTGACTTGCGCGAAAAGCTGGCGGAAGTACTCGTAGAGCAGCCGAGGAGCTTGAGCAAGACATGCCAAAGGAGCATCGTTACCCATAGATCCAAGAGCCTCTTTCTCGTCAGATGCCATAGGACCCAGCAGCAGGCTGACTTGCTCGAATGAGTAGCCGAACGCTCTCAACAATGGGTCCTCCTGAATGGGGGCTGAATCTGGCTTGGCGTCCAATTCAAGAGAGCCCTCGGTGATGAACTCTTGGTGGATCTTCGGCAAGCTGATCAATTCTTTTTGAAGCCAAGCTCGGAAATCATGGCGGGTCGAGACTTTGTTTTTGAGCTCAGAATCATCGATAATGCGGCCGGCCAGCGTGTCAACGAGTAACATCTTTCCTGGCTGCAATCTGCCCTTGAGAACAACACGCTCGGGATCAACTGTAATAGTTCCGACCTCAGAGGCGCAAATAATTCTATCGTCATCCATGACATAGTATCTGCATGGTCGGAGGCCGTTTCTGTCAAGGTTGGCGCCGCAGTATCTGCCATCAGCGAATGTGAAGAGCGCAGGCCCATCCCATGGCTCCATTTGGCAAGCAGCCCATTCGTAAAATGCTGCCTTGGCTGGATCCATAGCAGAGTTGTCTTGCCATGCTTCTGGAACCATGAGCATCACAGCTTCGGGGAGAGAGAGAACACCATTAACGGTAAGCAATTCAAGAACGTTGTCGAAAGCAGCCGAATCCGATCCTCCATCTTCTACAATAGGGTATAGCATTTCAAGCTCTTTCCCGAAGATGTCAGACTGCATGACACCTTCACGGGCACGCATCCAGTTCTTATTACCTCGCAATGTATTGATTTCACCTAGTTAGATGTTAGTGGCGGCTTTGTACGAGAAACTGGCATTCCGTACCATTGTGAGCTGCCCATCGCAAGGGCTGGGCACGATCCCAGGACGGGAACGTGTTGGTCGAGAAACGACTGTGTACAAGAGCAAAATGGGCTTCGTAATCAGCGTTAACTAGATCATAGTAATACTGGTAGACTTGAACTGGAGCAAGCTGGCCCTTATAAACAATATTCTTGTTGGAGAGGGAGCACAGATAGAACCAGTTGTGCAGGCCAATGGTATGGGTCGCACGCTTTCGAAGCACGTAAAGTTGTCTTTCGAAATATTTCTCATCAAAAATTTCAGGGTCTGTTGTCTCTGGAGCATTGCCTGGGCCATATGCAGATGCAAGCACAACGAATGGTTGCAAAATGATAGGCTCACGCGAGGCAGCAGCAGGACCAAGGAGAGTAGAATCCTTGGGAGGCTCTCGCCATCCCAACACCCTTAACCCCAGCGACTCTGAGATCTCTTCCAATTGCCTCTTAGATTCATGCAAAGTTTCCTCATCTGGTTTGAAGAAAAGATTGCCCACTGCATACTGTCCCTGCGGAGGAAGCTTTATATCCGTCTCGCGTTCGAAATTCTTGATGAAGAACTTGTGGGGAATCGAGGTCATAACACCAGCACCGTCTCCATCCCGTGCATCAGATCCCACAGCACCCCGATGGGTCATGTTACAAAGGAGATTTCGCGCTGTGGAAGATGAGTGTCAGCAGAGTGATGCATTGCGATATGGAGAAGGAGCCTACCATCGCTAACAATCTTGTGGCTCGCTTTGCCCTTGATATGGCTGTAAAATTGTTGTTAATCTCGACGAATTTGGTGTCTATTGTTGGGGCAGACATACCATGCGAAACCTACACCGCAAGCATCCTTCTCCAATGATGGATCATACAATCCCCTTCAATTGATCAGCAAGAATCACAATATGATGGCTGCGATATGGCTTACTGCTTCAGGGGCAGAGCTCCGGCCCATGATCCATTTTGTTCTTCGTTGTACTCGTACGGGTGGTACGGTTCGTTCTCAGCGTCGATCTGGGTTTGTCTATCGTTGAAGGCGTCGACTCTTGCCATATCAGGCAAAAAAGCGGCGACTTCGTGGGGTTATCGGTTGCAGAGGGGGGGGTTTTGTTCTGAGAAGAGAGGTATTTCAGTCAGAGGAGTGCTGTGAATTTTGTGATTGAAGGTCCGTTGGGAGGAAGGGGGAAGAAATGGGGAAGGAAATGAAGAGACAATATGCAGACGCGATGCCGTCGATCTCAGTAGCGGGCTTCTCTGGCTTCTGCGCAGTGAATTGGGATGTGCGCAAAAGCTAAGAGAAATTTCCAAAATGTGGATTTGTATAGCTGCGATTCTGCGATATTGCGATTTCGAGGGGATATTTTTTTCCCTTGAATGCGATCATGCACGCACATACATCCATCCATCCATACATATGCACGATGATGATGAGGCCGTGCTTGAGCATCGACTGAAAGGCCGTTTGCGGGGTACAAGAACAAGTCCAAGTACAAGTAGCCGGACTTTGCGAAGGGAAGAGGGAATTGGGCGACTCACTAATTGATATCCTCCTACCGTCGACGAACAATGTCCAGATGAATATCTTTGCTTTTCACACGTCCGGCGAGAGAATATGGGAGTAAAGAAGAAGAGGGGGTGGGAGCGTCGGGAAAAAAAAATACTGCTGATTGACGGATGGATGGTGTGGTTTGGCTGGAGTGGGGTTATCCCTACTCATTAGCCCATTACCTAGCCCAACGAGCCTCGAGCTGTCCGTGTCGGACTACGGCTCGATGTAAGGCAAAATATATAATCCAACTTGTGATTGGCCGAAGCTATCGATGCAAGCGTTCATTGCCAGTGCATATCCCGTACTCTTCCTCTTCCTCTGCTTGTTCTTCTGCCTGTTCCTCTGCCTCCTCTTCTTCCCATGCATGCATGTGTCAAGGTCCCTCCGTAGTCTGCATCCGCGGAAAGGATGCAATGGCACGTTCGACAGAGAAGAGCAGAGCAGAGTACTGTAGAGCAGAGCGTCCTCTCCGTCGCAAGACGAGCCCAAAATATTTGGCTGATTTGAAGGATCCAGCCTATCCAGACTATTGAACATGACTAGAATGTCTAATCGTTCCCTTAATTGCAGAGATCGTCCTGTCGCAATATATGTACTCGACCTCTACTCTACTTTACTTATAAGCCTGTAGATTTAACCGATCTGCTTGAGAACCCCCCCTTTCCCCCCCCACACTGGGAAGCTTTTATCTTGCAGCTTGCTGCATGCATGTGGTGTACGACATCCACCAGAGCTCGAGTCGTTGCAGATGCCCAGGCCGAGGCCACCAGCTGGTTACACAACACCATCAGCAAATCGAGTGAAAATTTCGAAGCTCCATGCTGCAAGGTTCCGATGTCGCACGCTTTTGCTGTGGAGCTTGGTCGATATCAAGATGGGAACCATCCAATTACACTAGATGCTTGGTAAAGAGAAGCCTAGGACGGGACGGGTACTAAAGTTTCGCTGTAACCTTCCGTCGCCCCCTACCCCTCTATCCACCAGCCTGTGGGAAGCTGCTTGATTGAAGAACTGTCAGACTTGTGGTCCTATGATTGGCTGGGAAAGCTTCGTGCAAGTACTATTCATGCAGCTCTCGACCCTTCGAGCCTCGTCTGCAGTAAATGAATGGACACATCGATATCTTTCTCTTCTAATCTTCGTCCCTGATAGGTTTGTCTGCCACAGAGATAGCAACCCCCCGAGGGGGCTCCTGGAATCCCTGCTCTCCCCACGTTTTGGTGGTTTGTTTTCACGCATAGGAGCTTGCCGATGATGACTGGAAACGAGAGCCTCGTGATAAAATGAGCCAGAGCGCCACTTCGCGCCCGGCTACAGACAAGCTCGCAAAAAGTCTTCAAACAACACATAAGCACACGTTACTTCTTCTCAGTAGTGAATGCGGAGCGGTGTGAGTGCTCATCCTCTCTTCAAGAGACTTGGCTCAAGGCGAGGCTGATGGAACGGGCGGGAAAAGTCGGGTGGAAAGTATCTATTACACTACTTTTTCACCTCGTCGTTCATTCTTGTCATTCGCTTTGGTCATCCGCTAAGTAGCTGCAGGCCGATGAATAGAACCGGAGCTGAAGAGACATGCCTCCTGTACAAACTCCATCTATCACCGACACCCGATTCTCTCGATCTTACAGAATGAGCAGACGAACGGGTATCAACTCGACAGAAGAGGGAAAAAGTTCCACTTCTTTTGTGGCATGGATACAGGATGTCTTCCGATGATTGGAGTCACGTCGACTTGTAGAACGCGACATGCAAACCCACTTGAGTTCGTTCCCTCGCTCAACCCCGTTATAACAATTGGCTTCCGGAGGTCATCCTACCGGTCGCGGCCGTGTCTTCCAAAGTTCCAATGCTTTGCAAATTTTGAATACGTAAGGAGTTGCAAGGGGATTGCAAGCTCATTGAGCGAATGCCTTTGTGAAGACTGTTGTTGTACAAAACAACACGCACTGAATGTTCGTAAGTGGTTTGGATTTGCCATGAGGCGCCATATGGTAGCAATTCGATGAATCAATGGAGCGGATCTTTTGGGACTCCCAAGGCGACTGCGCCTTAGGATCATGGGTGCTTGACTAGTTTGACACAAACTGCAATCCTTCATAAGCAGGCTTACGAAGTCCTAAGAAGACCCGATAGGTACTCAATCATGAGGCTATTCCAATTTCGCAAGGCTGAGAAGTTGAGAATTATTGCAGGGATCGGTTGCCGCCACGTTCAAGTAAGCGAGTCAGCCTCGTAACTCTGTCAACGCGAAGAGCAATTTCATCCCATCATAAACAACCCCACAGCTCTACAGTTACAAATAATACAACCACTATGTTTTCCCTTCCAAGTCTCGCTCCACAAGACGTACGTAGTTCACCAATCCGTAATTGTTAATCTCTAACATCACGCAGTCTCACACTCTCTGGTACACGGCGTCAAACAGCAATCCCGCTCACTTCACCGAACCAAACAACGATCACATCTCAGCCAGCCTTTCCCAAGCCCAAGCCGCAAACACTTTGTCCCATCGACGCCATGCCCTCCATCGAACCCCACTTGCGCGTCTACGGATGGACGAAGAATACATGGAACGCCGTAAACAAAACGTGCAGAACTACGGCAATTCCTGGATCAGACCGCCCGGAATACCCAAGACGCTCTTCCAGCAGCGAGAAGAGAAGCGCGAGATGGAAGAACATCAGGAAGCGCTTCGACGCGAGGCTCTCGCACAGGAGCTCGCGGAGGCAGAAGCAGAAGGCGTGGAGGATCTACTGAATGGCGGCGTGGAAGAGGAGATGGAGGAGGCTAGGGACTTGGATGATGATGTTCCGGAAGCTGAGACTACGGGGCTTGATGCTGATGATGAGGAGGAGGATGCGGATGAGGATAACGATAGTGAGCATGTTCCGAGGGGCGTGCTAGCTTCGAGAATGACGGATGATGTCTTCAGAGAAGCTTTAGTGCGGGGGGAGCAATCCCGGACGGCTGGGTTTGGTGATGATGGAGGCTCGGCGGCCGACGAGGAAGATCCGTCGCAGATGCTGCAGGAGGAGGACTTGGTCCACGAGCACATGGTGGAGGATCAGGATGTCGATATGGATATGGACGTTGATCTCGATGCGGATGTTCCAGAAGCAGATTCCGCGGGAGGATACGAGCATACGGATACAGAAGAGGAATTGACGAGTAGTGAGGAGGAAGAGAGCTCCGAAGAAGGACAAGGTATCTTGAACCAGAGAGCAGCTGCTTCGAGCATGATAAGAAGCGACGGAACTCAGAACAGTATGGATCTCTCTAGCATCGTTTCACGAAGTAGTCAGATTGGAAGCAGTCCTCAGCAACGGGGTGGACTCGACAGAAGACGCAGCAGACAGTAGATACCCAAAACAAAGCACGGTGGTCGAATTGAAGTGTATTAACAAAGCCGTTCGGCATCGCAATAGAAAGTTTATCGTACAAGTCTTCCTCCTGAACGCCTCCCAAAACGATATGCCGTGTCAAGAACCAAATCGAGCCAACATCTGCCATCCATCCATAAATTGCCGCGATCTCAAAAGACCCAAACATAAAAGAACAGAAAGCCGACAGCAGCGAAGAACGCAAGCCATACCTTCCATCCAACCCCGGTCCTCTCCGCCATCAACAACATCCTGTTCATCGTCCCGCGCAATCGTACTCTCGTGCTATCGAACGAATCGTTCATCTTCTCTGCTAGTGCCGAGGAGTCGCGAATCTCATCACCAATAGCAATCGTCATCTTGCCATCCGTCAGCGCTCTGCATTGCCTTCAACTGCCAATATACTCACATCCTTCAACTGCCTAACCTTGCCCAATATGCCCTCCACCTGTCCATTATTCTGGCTCTCTAGCTCGTTCAACACCGCATCGCTGTATTGACCCCTATATCCAGCCCAGTCAGCAGAACGCCCTTCCCATGCCACGTCCGTACATACCTCGAATTCGGCGTGGCTGGTCTGTAGCTCGGCCTGTCCAATCCAGCACCTAGCCCGGTAGAACCGTCTCCTCCTGTGTATCCATACCCACCCGCGTAGCCTCCGGGCCTGGGACTCGAGCTCGCGGCGCGGCTGTTGCTTGCGCCGCCGTTGTAATTTTCGAAGAGCGCGCTGCGCGGGTCTCGTTGGTGGAGCTGCGAGCTCCCAAACCTACTGTGTAAGAGGAGATGTCAGTCTGGTGTGAGCGCAAGCAAGATACGGCACGGAGGGGTCGGGTCGGTGATGTAAGGCGGAAAGGGGAAATGTTGAGTCTGCCGGCACTGCGGATGTTTAAAGTGTAACGAGCACCGACTTCTGTGATTGCTTGCCGATGGCAAGGGAAGAACGGGGGAGGATGTCTCACCTTGATGCCATAGTTGTTATAAAGAGCTAGACTCCATAAAGTGCGGTGCTTTCTTTGATGTTGTGTCTGGAGACGTGTTCCGGGATTCAGAAACGGCCACACGGTCACCAGGGAACGATAGGGACAGGTCACGATTATCGAGTACCAAAAATTCGTGATCAAAGTGAAATGCGAGTCTTTGCCGCGGAAGGCAACTCAATTATTGGCCTTAGGATTCAAGTTTCACAAATTGGAAGTTCGAGGCAATGTCATGTTGTACTATTTGCGTTTTACTGAGCCTCCAGCGCGCCTTCTTGATGTCTAAAGTACAAGTATGCCCAGTGTAGCCTTTTCCAACCAATATCCGCAAATCAATCGTAGTATCATAAGCCCAGAGCCTTCGTAATGCATAGGAATCGTAGGAAACTTTTGTCGATAAACGAGAGATGCCGAAACGCAAAGTAATGCATGTGAGGTAGAGGAGATGTGTATCCAGTCGTGAGCGAAAATCCCATCTCTCAGTGGCGCAACGATGTTTCATGAACGTGATTTTGTCGAGGATTCGGAGTCGCATATCCATCAAGACCAGGGTCGGCCCAGCGAGATTACTCTTCCATCTTGTCCTCGTCTTCAGCTGCTTGGAAGTCGTCATCCTCGTCCTCGTCTTCATCTTCTTCGGGGAGCTCTTCAGCAGCCTTGGCCCAATTGATCTGACGCCCTCGAGTGCGGCGGCCATCAGGGATGATGTTATCAAGATCAATTTGATCCATGTTATCCTCGTCCTCATCTTCTTCTTCTTCGTCTACCGTTCGCATTAGTGGAGGTCTTATGAAGGGTGTTCCTATATCTTACCAACGGGCGCAGCCTAGGAGGATGTTAGCATTGGATCATGTAGTACCAGCGATTCAAATCACCTCTTCAACTTCCTCCTCACTGGAGCTGTCCTCCGTGTCCATGCTCACATCCTTCGTCTCTGGTTCAGCAGCAGCCTTGCCTTTGCCCTTGAACTCGGCAGTAGGGTCGACATTCTCCTTTAGAGTAGCGGTATTGTCAGACATATTGGCAGGTCTCTTAGATTGGATGAATAAATTTGGGATTTGTGAAGTTGTGGATTGATTACAAGAAGCTGTGCGAAGCGCAAACAATTTGTAGAAAGCTTAGAGCGCGACCCAAAGCGGTCGCTAAGTCAATGCCACGCGTTGGCCAATCAACAATCAGTGGCCAAGATCACTTAAAACGAGAGCGTGGATTTAGTCTTCGGCATGTCAATGAGAAATGATTGGAAATAACATTCTTTGCAAACAATAGTTTAAAAGACGAACGATTTAAGTCTCAGTTTGAGACTCGATCTCGCTCTACTTTCCAGCCAACCCTTATATGCAGGGTGTGTTCAATTGAGGAGCAGTAGACGGCAATACTGTCTTAGGTCCTGTCTGGGTTACTTTACAAGTCCTGTTCACTCAGAGGGCTAGAAGAATTTGATACTTAAGCATTATTTTATAGATTTTAATTGAATTCAGATGTACTGGGCAATCAAAGGCGAGAGGAGGAGGTAAGCAGTACCCCTTTTCCGTAAGAGGGTTCCGTAGAATGCTTCCAACACTATATAAAGAAGCTCGACTTGTTTCCTAAGTCCTCTACATAGAAGTCTTCATGCTCAAAATTGTCCACATATGCGGACTGCTTGCATTCTAGTAGGCTGTGTCAGTTGACGCTTTGAGATGCTGGCAAACATTCCTGGCATATGTCGGAATACGACATATGTCTCTGCTTTGGTGGATAGGTGTGTCGTGTCGGTAGGTTTCTCATGTCGGTAGTTTTGTCGTGTCGATAAGTTTCTTGTGTTGGTATAGCTTTGTCTTGTCGGTTGCTGTATCATCAACACTATGAAAAATCCCTCTGACATCGACGTTTTAGAACCGGGACTGTAAAACGCCAAATGAAAGGTTACGCCAGAGTAATTGAGGGCGCAGGCTCATATGGTGCTTACTTTGAGTTTCAGACATACTTTGTAAAAATCTTGAATATCACAGTGCTATGCCGCCAGCTATAGTTCGATCTCTTATGCTTCAATAATGATCTCGCCTTTTAGAATATGCTATGTTTTGATAATTAAACCAAGTCAATAAAATAAGACAGGTAATGTATTATATTTCAGTATCAGGAACACTCAAACAATAATAACAAGTAAAGAAGCCCTTGTATATGAGAATTACCTTGAATTCAAGTCTCTGTGGCTCAAACATATCTCATAGAGGTGTACAAGATAGACTCAAAAACGTAGGGATAATCCTTATTGAATAGAGACAAGGAGATTGGTCAATCCAAAGTCTAATCCAGACCATCATAATGCGATGGCCCCTCCCATATTGAATTTCTGAGCAACTACCAGTCTCGTTTCGTGAGGTCTGGATAGCAAAGCAGAATGAACAGCAATGACCCCAGGGAAAGAAGAATGAATGGTAAGAGGCCCTCGAATAGTGTGCCATAAAATAACACACGAAAACTTGTAGGAATCTATAAACTCAAAATCTGCATAGAACAAGTTGGACATATTCTATTATCACACACTTGATTCAACTACTCATACTCGTCCAACTATTCCTGTCCACCTCCTGCAGTCATAAGCAGCATGACACCTGCCAGTATAACCCACCAATATCTAGAGGAAAGTCAGCAAAGCTCTACTGTCTATCTGGACAACTTACTTTTGCAACATAGTCTTCTCCGGCTCAGGCACTGCAACCTTTCCTTCGGGGTTTAGCACCACAGGTTTATTCAATTCCGGCCCTTTGCTGCTCGCCATTCCCTTGACCAACACCCTTGGCGCAAAATCTCTCGTGGCCCCAGCATCAATCTTCCCGCTTGACACGCTGACGCCTAATACCTCGCCCTGAGCATCCAAGTTCAGCACTATCGTTGGTCTATAACCTTTCGAGAACGATTCTGCCGAGGTGAGGGAGGTGGACGATTTCCATTTCGATGTAGCAGGGTCGAATATGCCTATTCGGACGAGGTTTGCGCTTGGGGAGAGCTCGGGGGGTTCGAAGGAGGTGAGGGAGGCGGAGAGCGTCGAGGGGTTGTAGGCTACTTCTGCGAGGATGGATGGGGACGAGGACGGGGTGAGGGGGCTGATGTATATTTTGGCTGTGTCGGATAAGGGAGACGAGGCTGATGTTAAAATCGCTTGGGCGAAAAATGCGAGGACAAGTGAGGGGAGTTTCATTGTAGAGTTAGAGGTTGTCGTATCCTAATCGAGGTCGGAGCTGGGATCTGGCAATTTCGTGAGTGACTGGAGCTCAGCCGAACCTTGGCAAGGCTGAGCTAAGTACTTTGGTCTCGAAGTCACGAAATAAAGATCGAAAGAATTTGGAGCGCAGGATTTTAGTCGTCACAAACAAAAAAATCTTCTGAGAGGAGCTGTTGGGCCAAATATAAACCATAACCTATGATATGATAGGTGTCTAATAGCGGTATTTGTAAGCTCGCTCATCGACAGCCTTGGGACTTCACTGGGCATTGATCACGTCGCTAGAGCTCTGGCATACACTTATCTATATTTGAGCATTGTTTTTATTTCCATTTCCTGAATTCCTTTATGAACGCCAATATCCTTCCCAATGATGCCAGAATGCAATGAACAAGGGTATCGTAACCACCATTGCCTCCCTATACATCCTTTCCTTCTCTATCCCAATACTTGAAGCATACGCTTTGTTGTGGTGTTTTGAAGGTTTATTCTTCTGTTCTGAAGGTTGTGCTAGTCCTGATCCTTCAAAGTTGATGGTCCTGCTCCGGAATTAGGAGAAACCGTTTCCTCGTCTTTTAGAGGCTGTGCACTGTTCGCGTTCTTGTTTTCGTCCATCCATGCCTGCCATCTTGCTGCTGTTTCGGTTCCTAGTTCTCCCTCAGGGAGGCTGTCTACCATATCGCTGTCTTCATCCTCGTCTTCCTCGTTATCTTCTTCAGAGGAGGAGTCTCCTTCTAATTTAAAACCCTCAGTCCGGTCAATCAACCCCTCATAATAGTCAACTAGTACCTCGGGAATTGGCACGATCTTCCAGTCGACTCGATATAGGAATTCAAGCTCCAGCAGGCCCAACTCAGCTATCTTGATTCCACCCACCCTTGCATATGTGGAGTTGTTCCAAAAGGAGTCAGAAAGGCCTTTCGCAGCCACAGTCGCAGCAGTGATGAGGAATCGATGGATAGTCAAGCTGGTAACTGTGAAATCAGGATATAGAGCACAGAGTCTATCGATGTAATAGACCATTGATAGTAGGAGTGGTGGTGAGAGCGTCGCATGTTTTGCAAGTCGCTGTAGGTAGTCTAGAACGGATATACCTGGAGGCGTTCTGGGACCATTAGTTATTGCGATCGCTGAATACGGCCAATATCTCACCTTGAATGGAATCGCGTGAGGACAGGGTTTGGACGCGGAGGAAGCGCATCGTTTGTCTCAACCAGCTCTGCAATCATGCTTGCTATGAGAACTACAAGATCCTCGATTGCACAGTCTTCGTATTTCACAGGAAGGATTTTAACAGCTGTTGGAGCAGATCTGGCGCGCTTCGCAGCCAACTCGCCATTTTTGCTAGCAGTAGACTGCTCCGTATCTATGGGCTTCCTCTTTACGCCGGGAGACTCTGGTTTCAAGACAGGTTTGGTAGGTGAAGGAGGAATGCTTGTCGGCACAGTGGTTGTTGAAGTAGGAAGCTCTGTAGGTGCTGGTGCTTGAGTCGTGGACGATGTTGGTTCTGAACGGACGACTCCCATCTTCTGGATGGTAGGAGAGTATTGTGTCCCGCGACTCACATATTGCACTGCCCTTCGAGGAGGCGCTGGTACTGGTATGGGTGAAGGCTCGGAAATAGTCGACTTTCTACGGGCTGTCTCGGTTGTTGACCTTGGTGACGACGGTACATATCGAGGCTGCTGGTGAAGTCGTGGCGACGGTGAGACTGAGCTCATTCGAGGCTGATTCAGCGGCTTCAGCATGTTCTTACAACTGAAGGGACCATCTCTCCAGCTGAGGCTATGATAGAGAGTGGGGTGCGGCCTGGTCGATATGTTGGGTGCAATGCCTTGTTGCTTGGCAGAGAGTCTCCTTGAGAAGGCTAGTATCCTGGGTATTGTCAGACGAGACCTCTACGTCAAAAATCTTGCGCGCGCAGATGGCGTAGACGCAGATGTAGATGTAGGCAAAGGTTGAGGGTCTGAGGATGTCTTGCGAAGAAACTTCTTGTGCCTTGTAGCCGCAATGTCTTTAGATGGAGGGGAAACTTGAGTAAGGAGCAGGATAGGACAGGTTTACAGGACAAAACTCACGAGTGACCTTCATATCACCCATTCAAACAAGATGCTGGAAACACCAAAGCGTCTATGTCGTCCGTTCAGATGCGGTCTGAGCAATTGAGGCTTTTGGCGCCATCAGGCTCGCGCTGGAACCCTGCAGGAATTCGCCCTCACCCCAGTCTTGGCGAGCGAGGCTGGCCGTTACTCAAGAGAGCGCTCCGAGGACCATCACCAGAACAATCATTTGTACTCTGCCTATATCCATTGAATCACACAGCATAGCCTTGAGCAAAATCAAACAATTCTTCGCATTCACACTCTACAACGTCGTCAAAGACCTCCTCTCGTCAATCATACTTGGTGCCTACATCTACGCCCTCGCGAGCCACCTCTTCCTGGACCTCGCAGCGCAAGGCTATCATCCCCAGAATGTCCAGATTATCATGGATTGCACAAATACGAAATGCGAGGAACTCTGCAGAGCAAATTGCTATATTGAGGGCTCTGAAAAACGATCTCATAGGATATCCTCTCAAGAAGGAGACGGTGGTAGCCCAAGGCATTTTGGATCCCATTGTCCGTCTAAGCTTCAACACTAGATCCAGCAAACATGAGGGGAAGTTGCACGATCATAGTTTTGCACCACGCCCCTTGAATGAAGAGGAAACCGTACGACTGCAAGGGCTTTATGTCATATCAAGCGTTGCGTTGGGTGAGAAAGATATGCATTCCCGACTATATGTGCTTTGCTAACTTTCTTCTCTCCTAGGAGGGCCTTCCTTTCTCTCATCCTTACAATCATTCTCCGCTTTACCAGCAATCCTGTCGAACCTCTGCCCGTTGAGCAATCCCCCACAGCTGGTCCTGGCTTCACTTCGAGCTCTATCAAACCTTGCAGATTCCTCGGCCCTAGCCTCCAGCACAAATTCTCTTGGGATAGTCTCTCTAGCAGAAGGCCTATTTTCTAGACAACACATCATCTCTCTGTGTCGAATATTGTCTCAGACCTCTCCATCATCGTCTGTACAATGTCAGATATCGCTAGCATCATCCCTGATCAGCCGTATCTGTCTAGAAGAACGTCACCAGCAGAGCCTTGCGAGCGCCGGAGTACTTGATGCTCTTGCCACAAAACTGGCAAGTTTTGTTGTGAGGGAAGGCCTCGTTGTGCCTGGCGCAGAAATCATTGCACAGAAGGAGGCTCTTGAAGAATACATCCCTGAGGCAGCCCCTCCAAATGCAAGCCTATCAGTGATCCTGGAGGCAGTTGCAGTCATTATTACCGACTCGAAATTCAGAGCTTCCCAGCTGCTCTATTCTCCATCCATCCTCGCCATTTTCCCTCTATCCCAACCAACAGATTTTATTGCAAACCACAACACACGAGCCGCATGGAATGCGTTCAATGCTGCCGGTCTAAGCACTAGGCAAAATCAACTAAACGCTGTGGACTTTCTCCTTCCATGTGTGCCTCACAGCCAGCCGAGAAGCAGTTTAGCCCAGGCTTCTGCCTTTCCTCCGTTAGGTACGTCTGGTTCGAGAGAAGCTCTCACGCAAAATGGAAGGAAGCATAATAGCACTTCTGTGCAAAGCTGGACTGAGTCACCTGGTCTGGAAATTGGAACGGGCTCTAATGAAACGGCGGGAGAGTCGGAAGAACCAGAAAGTCCTCTCATTGCTTTTCTCATATACATTCTCAGATCGCAAAGGGAAATGGATCGTCTGATGGCTGCTTCTGTCTTGACGGTGTTATACAGAGCTGGCTTAACAAACAAGTCGAGGGAAACAGTAATCGGCCTGCTCGTCATTCCCCTGCTTGTCCACATGCTGGATGATCCCATTGGCCCTCCAAAATCGAGGGACAATTTTGCAGATACAGAGGCGACCGCACTGGATTGGGCCATTAAAGAAAGAGCACCTTCAGTTTTGGCAATGCTCATCACTGACAGTGAACACTTGCAAAAGGCTGCATTTGAAGCCAGTGTCGTTGGCAAGCTCTCCAAAATGCTTAAGGTCTCTTACGATCCAGTAACCGAAAATTCTCATTCTCACCCGTGGTCACCGCAGGATGAAGATACGGAGGAGACTATGTCTGCACCATCTTCACCCAACTCTCATGGACAGTCTCCACTCCTCGCCCACAAGATCAAAGTTCGGGAGACTACTTTGAAGGCTATAGCCGCCCTTGTTGCTTCCAAAGACGAATATCGCAAGGCTATTGTAGACCAAGGCATGGTCCCGTACGTCGTTGAGTCGATGAATGTCAGTCCTGGCAAACCGACACCAAAAGCCGGTGACAAATCCGACAAGGCTGTTAATGGGTCAAGCGAAGAAGAAGCTAAGAGGGGCTATGGTATCAATCCCATTAGTGTTCTTATCGCTGCATGTGGTGCAATCCGAGCCTTGTCTCGATCAGTCAGTATTTTGCGGACTACATTGATCGATAATGGCGTGGTTATGCCCGTATTTCGCCTTCTTCAACATCCAGATCTCGAGGTTCAGATTGCTGCGACTGCATCTACTTGTAATTTGGTGACCGATGTCAGCCCAATGCGCGATGTAAGTCTCATGCCCTTCCCATCCCATGATATTTTCTGACTGACTATTACAGACCATTGCAGAAGCTGGTGTCCTCAAGGTTCTTTGTGAACATGCCCATTCCATGAACGCAAAACTGCGTCTAAATGCACTTTGGGCCTTGAAACATTTTGTGCATAATGTTGGTAATGACATGAAAAGGCAATGTCTAGATGAACTCGGACAAGGATGGCTTGTACAACTTATTTGCGACGATACAGAAGACGAAGCCCTCCTCTCCTTAAAAGGACGGAGCGACAGAACCGCAATTCTAGGAGAAATGGATGAAGACGTCGAGATGGATCAATTTGAAGAACAGATCGACACAGCACTGGGACTCGGTCGAGGAGGCAGTTCACGACCCAGTAGCAGCCGAAGCAAGTCCATACAGCAAGCAGAGCTCCGATTAGCCGCGCTCCGAGAGGCTGAGACGAATCCTGCTAGAAAAGCTAGGAAAGACGACATCGCCGTTCAAGAACAAGGGCTAGATTTCATCAGAAACTTAATAGGTGGGGCCGGGCAGGGTGGAACAGCAGAAACGACCGAGATGATAGACTTCCTCTTTACAGCACTAGGCCAAGATCGAGTCTTCGAGATCTTAGCATCAAAGCTGAGATCTAAAGTCATCAATCCCTTCAACAGACGAAGCTCGTCCATGGCTGAGACTCGAGTCATACCACCACAGCCTGAGATTATCACAGCCGTTGGATTCATTCTTGTGCACATGGCGGCCAGTGTACCCCGCCATCGCCAAATCGTTATTGCGCAGACAGAGCTACTCAAGCTTCTTGTCCCCCAATTCAATCATCCAAGCATCGAGGTTCGACTTGCGCTCTGCTGGCTAGTCACAAATCTCACGTGGATGGATGATACAATTGATGGACAAGCTTGCGCCCAGCGGGCTAACGAACTGAAAAAGCTGGGATTTCTAGCTAAGCTGGAGATGTTAGAACAAGATCCGGAGTTGAATGTAAGGGAGAGGGCAAAATCTGCGATATGGCAGATCAAACAGAATTACTAGATGGCTGTTAGGGAGTGGGACCAGAAATTGATGGCTGGCAGCGTAGGAGATTGTATATACACGGCGTTCTTGTTCTCGGGAACGCCTGGTCTGGAACACCTGGTCTGGAAAATGAACGATTACAAGGCGGTAATGACCTAGTGAAAAACTAGGATGCCCAATATTTTGTATTTTATATTCAGTACCTCTCCGTAGGTAACAATGGCAATTGTATCTGCTACGAAACTCCTTGCTGAGAAGGAAGACCGCCCCTGGCCTGGTCTGAATAGCTTCATCAACAACGCGGTAGCATGAAGTGGGGTTTGAAAAAGAAAACGGGATGCCGCATGCTGGTTGCAGCCTCTTCAAGAGAGGCGTGGCGGCGGACCAGTAAAATTGCTAGATCAACGCACGTTTTCCGTAGCCCGAATCCCTGTCAGGATGAGCTCGAACTGGATCTCCTTCGTCTTCACGTGGTAGCTGCTTGGCGTCGTGCCAATTGAGTTTCGCAGCTCAGATCGGGTGTGCTCTCCAGTTGTGGAGCTGGAGAGAATATCAATTGCAAAGAATTTGTCGAAAAGCAGCTTCGATTTTCTTGTTCTCTTGCTCTATCATCAGTATCAGCCTCGCTCTAGCAGATCCCGCGGGACCGAAACCACTCTTCAACCTCTCTCTGCCCACAGCATTTCCGCCTCGTCATACTTAAGTACCCCTCGACGACGAGCTCGACTCCGCAGATCGCTCCGACTCTCCGAACATGCGCTTCGGAAAGACGTTGCGGAATTCGATCTATCCGCCATGGAAGGATGAATATATCGACTATGGCAAACTCAAGGGCATGCTCCGCGAAGGCAACGAAGATGATAGTCCCTGGACGGAGGACGACGAGAACAAATTCTGCGACGAGATTTTGAATACACAGGTAGAGAAGGTGGCCAATTTTCAAGCTTCTACGTTCAAGGCACTCGAAGATAGGGCAAACAAGGCGGCCCAGAAGCTCCGAGACTTGGCTCCAGAAGATGGCAAGGCGCCAGGAGACATCACCACAGGACGTTTCAAGGAGATTGAAGAGGAGCTCGATTCGACCTTGAATGAGACCAAGGAGTTGAAGAAGTATAGCAGCATCAACTATACAGGCTTCTTGAAGATTGTCAAGAAACACGACAGGAAGCGGGGGAGCAATTATAAGATCCGCCCTATAATGCAGATGACCCTCTCAAAACGGCCGTTCAATTCGGAGCAGGGCTACGCGCCGTTGCTGAATAAATTGTCTTTGATGTACTTCGCTGTTCGTCAACAGCTCGATGATAGTGCGGATCAGTCTGCTGCTCAAACTTCTGATGCTGAATCAGAGACCCAGAATGGCGAGAGGTATACAGCTCACAAATGTAAGTACTGGCTTTTGGAGATTAGGTCCATGCTCATGTAACAACAGTCTGGATACATCCCGACAACCTTCTCGAGGTCAAGACCTACATCCTCCGTCGACTTCCCACCTTAGTCTATAGCGAACAATCCTCGAAAGGTATCGAAGGTCAGGGCGACCCAACACTCACATCTCTCTATTTCGATAGTCCGAATTTCCCACTATACACCGGAAAGGTCGAGCGGCAAACAGACGCTTCTTCGTTGCGTATACGTTGGTATGGGCAGTTGGATGAAAACCCGGAGCTTTACTTTGAGCAAAAGATCATTCATGAGAACGGCACCAGTGAAGACAAGAAGTTTATGATTAAGCAGAAATACATCGAGCCATTCATCAAGGGTGAGTACAAGATGGAGAAAAGCATTCAAAGAATGGAACGTCAGGGACAGCCCCAAGAGCGGATTACAGAGTTTAAGGACACTGTGGAATCCATTCAGAAGTTCATTCTTGAAAACGAATTACAGCCAGTTTTGCGAGCGAATTACACAAGAACTGCCTTCCAGAAGCCTCTGGACAACAAAGTCAGAATCTCTATCGATACATCGCTGGCTTTCATACGAGAAGACTCTTTAGACCCTGATCGGCCATGCAGAAATCCAAATAATTGGCATAGACTTGACATCGACAACGGGTCAATGGTCTATCCTTTCCAAAATATAGGCCAGGGCGAGGTCTCGAGATTTCCATACTCAGTCCTTGAAGTCAAAGTTAAGGAAGATGGTAACAAGAAGAAGCCGCAATGGGTTGATGACCTGATGGCGTCCCATCTCGTCCACAAAGCATCCCGCTTCTCGAAATTTGTCCATGGCATCGCCTCTCTGTTTGAAGACCATGTCAACAACCTGCCCTTCTGGATCAGCGAAGTGGATACAGATATTCGCAAGGATCCGGAAATTGCATTCCAGGAAGAGGAGGAACGCAAAGCGAAGAAGGCTGAGAATGACCTGGTCGTTGGCAGTTTCCTGGGAACAAAGAGTCTAAGTTACAAGCAACAAGTTAGCTCTCCAATAGGCAAGTCATATATGGCGGAGAGAGCTTCAGAAGAACGCACTGGTCGGCGGTCCGATTTCACGAGTAACCGAAGGTCAACTGATAGCACTGCTGCTGCAGATGAAGAGGACAGCGAGCCAAGTGGTGAATATGGAACCCTGTCGTCTATTTTCCCACTATTCTCACTGTCACGCTACGCTCAATCACGCAGAGAACAGAACGTCGTACTGCCCGAAGGTGTCACGAAGCCAACGCAACTCATTAAAGACTCGGGTCCTCTGCAAGTTGAGCCAAAGGTCTGGCTTGCAAATGAGCGAACGTTTTTGAAATGGCAACACATCTGCGTCCTTTTGGGTGGTTTGGCAGTTGGTCTCTACACTGCTGCCGGAGAGGATACAGTCGCCGAGTTCATGGGAATTGCATATATCGTTATTGCCATATTTGCTGGCGGATGGGGTTACTACATGCATTATACTCGACGCAACATGATCGTAGCGAGAAGTGGAAAAGACTTTGATAACATGATTGGCCCTATGGTCGTCAGCTTTGCGCTGATGGTTGCGTTGATTTTAAATTTTGTCTTCAAGGTATGTCGATCCTTTTACTGCAAGGCCATCTTATGCTAATTTTCTACAGTATCGAGAAGCAAAGTCGAGACTAAACACCCCTGATAGCGCAAGCTCAACGTCCTCCGGCGGAGGAGGAGATTGGGGAAACCCGATAAAAATGGAATTGGTGTAATATTTTGTTTTTGCAGATTGTACAGTGGGAGATGAAACAACCGCAGAGGTTATGGACAGGGCTGAGTAATTGAGGCAATCGGGTTGGGATTGCTGGCATGTTCAAAAGGAACATGTCTGTATGTAGCCTAGCTAAGACTACATATTACTTCGAAGACTGCAATGTTACAACATATTGCTACTCAAATATACTACCAAATGGTCTCCTAAGCCTCTTCGATCGAAGAGGCCTGCCTGAATGAATAAAAGAGTTGGCACGTGCGTTGGTAGGGCACGAGGCTGGAAGTCTCGGTGCCATCATTGTTTTCCTAGAGCGCATGATTTGACCTCGACTCATAAAACAATATCGCTCTTGTCCCATACTGATCATAATTCCAAAGATGCACTAGCATCTAAGTATCGTGTTGCTAGTAAGGCAGATTCAATCATCTGCCGCAGTCAATCCGCTCAGCCTCGCAACGACGCGGCCCCTCTGCCAACACGCAAATGTCGTGTCTCCTTCTTCCAAGCGTCATCTCGACCTCCAACCATGAGCGACGCAAAAAAGAAATTCCTGGGGCTATTCAGAAGCAAGTCCGCTGCTGGGAAACCTCCTGATGATATCAATGTACTTTCGACCTTCCCTGCCCACGATACGGATGTTAATAATGTACAGGACTCAGATCGCCCTCGACGAAGACGAGAACGAGAACATGAACGCCCAAATACCGCATCTCCAAGACGCCCTGGTGATAGAGAGAGAAGGCACTTCCACTCGCCGGCCGATATAACGTTAACCTACTCCCCGTCACCCTCTCGCGCAACTCCCGTTCCCGTCTCGCAACAGCGCACGAAGGTATGGCCCCCGCCTGGCATGGAAGATGGGGAAATATCACAGGGGAGAGCGATGGAGTTAATAGCGAATGGCGTTCCCCTGTTCAAAGGCCACAAGCGCCCCGTTCCCCACGCCTCAGAGGACTATCAATCTTTCTACGCTACAGCGGAGGGGAATGACAACAAGGGAGATGATAGGGCGGATGCGTATAAGACTGCCTTTACGGCGGATTCTTTCTGTCTGCAAGGGCCCGGACCTGCGGAGTGGCCGTGGGAGACACTCGAGCAGCCGAGCATGGAGTTCTGTTATGGGACGAAGCCGGGGACGATCACGCTGAATATGTGGGTTGCTATGAGTGGGAACCCGCATCCATTATTAGAGTTGAGGGACCCGGGGGTCTTACCGAGGGAGGTGGGATTGGATATCATACTGGAGCGACTCATATATCTCGAAGCTAGTTTCGAAGAGGATTATCCGGAAATCATGTATAAGAATCTCTACAAGAACCTACTAAGAGACCCGGATAAATATCTCAGCCCGCACAAAGCGATGGAGAAGCAGATTGCGGATCTGATTGTAGTGCTGAGCAGGTCGGAATGGACGGATTTCAGCAAGCCGGAGAACCAGGTCGTCGCGAAGTTCTTCGCCAATGCTACGTATACGGATCATGGGAGGTATAAGACTTTCTTTCATCAATTGCTACTGAGTACGGAGTTGGATTTAAGAATCAATTCGAAAGTCCATATGGTGGCGGCAAAGGAGAGGCTGCTTTCCCAGCTGCCGCCTTCTATTGCTTGGGATCTGGCTCTCGCGAGGAAGTGGAGAGAATCTATGACTATTGAGAAGTATAAGACTGGTGGTGATGTCGAGCAAAGTACGCTCTACCGTATTTAAAGCAATTCTATACTGACAAGCTTGTAGTCAGATTCCACCTCAAAGCGAAGACGAAACAAGTCAAGGCCCTACGCAAATTCGCACGAGCAATGAAATGGCCCAATCTCGCCAGCGTTGATGACGTTCTCAAAGAACGGGACTCCGAAGCTCCGCCCCTCGAAGACCGCTCCTCAGACACAATGTCCTACTTTACCGGAATGGTTCTGCCAGGCGGCACAATGCCCTGGCTAGTCATGAATTCCCTGATCGATTGCGACGACGACACAGGATCTAATCTTGCAGCCCTGACTCACATACACCCAAACAGCGGATTTCAATATAAGAGTACAAGCTACTGGTCCGCCACTTCCATTGTGGGGAAAGTGTTGGGCCCAACTTGTAACCAGATAGCAGGATGGATAGGACCGGTACGTCCAGCTCCAGATCTTGAGCGGGTACAAATAGCCCGTATACGACAGCGGATGCCCAAGCAACGGATGACGAAAAACGATGTTGGCAGTATGACGATTCGCTCTGATCCTCTCGGCCCACCTTCGGATTCATACCCTGTTGCTGAATATATCCTTCCACGCAACGACCAAGACAAAGATCTGATCGACACGATCCGTATTGAGAAACTGGCTCTGAAACCCATCTCTTCTATGGATCCCGAAGGGAAGGACAAGAATAAACCTCTGACCTACGACGCCGCTGTTCAATTCGCGATCGACGGGCGCTCTTGGCCTCTCCGGCTCTCATATGATGTCTCATTTATCTCCGCATACCCATGTGCTCACGGACCTCATGTCCTGTTTCACGATTACATATACAAGAGCGTGAATGTGGATGAGATTCTCATGATTAAAGATTGGGGGAATTTGAATGCTGGGAACGGGAGCTTGGCTCCGGGATCCAGCTCGGGAGACAGGAGCAAGAGTGTGCTGGGGAGTGAGGAGGATAATGATGAGAGGGAAAAGGTGCTTGCCATTCAAGCCGGTGGAGTGAAGGATAACGAAGTCCTGGCTAGGGCTTGGTGTAGTCATTGGGGATTGGGCGCTGTTGTTGCTGATTCGGAGCGGACATGCATGGCGTGTGCTATTCGAGAGGCGTATGCAGCGTGCCTTAACGTGGTTATTTTGATTGATACGTTGGATGATGACGATCAGGCTTATCACAGCTGAGTTTGCAGTGGTCATTTGGAGGGAACTGGGTTACGATGAAATGAGAACACGAAATTACGGCTGACGACCTGCGGAATTGGTTTTAGAGGAGGTAGCGCTTGATTGCATAGCGAGGACTGGTTGAGGGTGTTTCGATATAACTACGCATTTTGCATCACTGCTAGATTCGCTTGCGGTTCTCTGGAAACAATTGGACACTGATCAGCCAAGGCCTTCTGATGTTGGAGTCCCAAGAATCGCGCCGCCTTTTCGCGTAAACATACTCGTGATAATCCTCCGGACGACATCTATTGCATACATGTTTCCCATCCAGCTCTTTCGTGTTTGTTGAGAGGAGGACGAGGTGATCAGTAGCTCGGAAAATTGAATTCCTGAGCTCCTAAGAGGTCGGATTTGACAAGTGTTAGTCGAAGCTAGATGCCGGGTTTGTTAGAAGTATCTCTCGTTATCACGCCCATCTCAAAGTCATTATTATGAAGTCTGTCCCGCCGCACATTGTTCGCCTTCGTTGACCTGAGCCTATGGATACATCATTTGAAGTCCAACCGCAAATATGGAGCGCAAAGGGCTTCGTTGAGTTTATCGATATCATGAAGCTGATCTTTCGTCATAGTTATGATATCAACGATCTATCTTATATGCTTTCTCATCAGGTCTTCTACTCTTCGTTGATTTTGTTGCTCAACCTTTCAAACATTTATTCGGCTTGTTTAAAGATTGGAAGTGTAATTAACTCGGCAAATTCGAACTCGAGCTCCACGGCAAGCTCGACGATAGATTACAGTGGTAACTCGACTGTTGAGACCTCCTCTCTTGACAACCATACATTAACCGCATCTTATTGGGCTTCTTCGAGCAGCACTACGTCCTGGAACCAGTGGAGAGGTGTGAGGGCCCTATATGAGTGGCTTGATCGTTAGGATTTTTGCTGTAGCTTTTGGTTTGTTGTTGCAAATCACGGAGTAGAGAGGTGAATCTACTTTTAACATCGCTGTTGAATTCAACCATGATGTTTCCTTTGTCTTACTCGACTTCGAGCATTGCCTGCGTAGCTGCAGGAAGTCTGAATTCTTGTACTCTTCATACTCGCCCCTCATATCAGCTGATACCGTCGGAAATGAGCTGCTTGCTTTCCTATGTAATCATATTTAAAAATTTAGATTGTTATGGACCAGGTTCGAGTCTTGAGATTTACTATTTGGCTATGTGAAGAGCGTATTTCTGCGGGTTGAGGCACGTGACAGCCTCATCTCTGCTCGAAGAGTTGTGATTAACAACAGTCTATGGTCCAATGGAGGTATTTGAGAAATATAGTCTCGGCTTTATTCTGGATAGCCGTTCTCATGATATTAGCGAGGTCTCGGTAGTGCACTAGCTCTCTTTGATTTTCTTCTTGATCAACACGCCGACTTCTTTCCTCGAACCGTTTTCTCAACACACACTACAACGATTAGCTTTCTCCGTCTATTCACACCAAGCATCTTCACTATCACACAATATCTATTGTCGATTACAAACAACCTCACATACCTACAACAAGCATCAAGAACAAAAAGTTCTCGACGACCGTTCAGCTTCACAACATTGTCACATCTCATGCAAGAGGCTCGTTGATACCTTGCAAATAATCAGGTTATTCGGCAACTCGGAGCGCTACCTCGGTTGACCGACTTTCACTTCTCACATTTCACAAAACATCATAAGACAAAATGTGTTCCTCAGCTATCAAAACCGTTCTCATTCTCATCACCTTCCTTAGCTTGCTCTGCTCCACTGCTTTAGCCGCTCCAGGAGTGTCTCTCAATGTGTAAGTTTATTCACTTGCTCCAAGTATGGTTTGAGGGAAATCCGCTAATTCACTCACCACTACCAGCCGCCAATCGCCCGGTCAAGCAATTCCTGATACCGGAGAACTCATTGTTACTGCCGTCAACCTGTGCCACACCCAAGCTCAAACTCCATCTTTGCATCCTGGCGTCAGCGGTGTCACCGATGAGAATAATAACTGTTTGGCATCCACTTTTGCAAACAACGATAGTCCTACCAACGGCGATCAGACGTGGATCTATCTTTTTGATTCCACTTGCAAGCTTATTGCCTGGCAAAACGGTCTCGTCAATGGCGACACACAGTACATCTATATCCCTGAGATTGACTACGAGCTTACAGTTTCCCTGGGCAATGACAACGGAAGCCCGGATAATGTCCAAATTGTAAGTCCTCTTCTCTTGACCTTATCATATTGTCTCCAAACTAAATTGCGAAACTCAAAGCGGTACGACCATTATGATAGCAATCAGCACCCAGAGATCAAACCTACTTGCTTCAACAATTGCCTCATCCCCACTGGAGAGTGTGGATTAACTTGCCAATATTGGTACCCGTGCAGCGTCTGATTTGGCACTTCTGCTGCGTCCGTCAACTTCTAAACGAAAGAATTTCACTTGATTATAGCAGAGATGCTTGAGCGATGGGAGTTTTCGGAGTGCATAAGTATATGGAGTTTGGGATAACGCGCTGGCTTTTTGCGTTCATGGTTACGAATCAATGATTGAAACGAGAGGCATCAAAGCGTTGCCTCTGAGCTTTGCAAAGCCGGCTGGGATTGAGGGATATGGGACTGGGGCATTTAAGCATTCATCTTAACTTCTGCGCAGCTTTTAAAATATGATTCATTGCAACTCTTGCTGCGCTTGGCCATCTCAGATAACAACCCATTCATGTGAAGGGATATATGCGGATGAGTTTACCGAGATATTGAAGGAGAGTCAGGTGATTTCGTGACCGTCTACTTGAATTTCGTTCGGCTCTGCTTGGATACCCGGATCAATTGACAAAACAAGGAATGGCTCATGAAAGGCGACATGGACTTTAGAGAATATGTATTTTCGAAGAAAGCGATGGATAGCTACTGTTTCTCAACACCTAACGAAGAAGAGGATGAGTGGAAACGCATGCCACGCAAACAGGAGAAGCACGAGCGTGACTAATCTACTGTACCTAGTTAGCACCACAATCTCAAACGGTTGGGTATCAGAGCTCCAACCACACCTCACCTCGTCTCTCCTTTAACTCGTAAGCGACAGAAACATTCCCTCGTCGTTCCAGATATGTTAATTCCTCAATATCACGAATCCTCAAGATGTTCGGCCTTTTGTGCAAGTCTCCGTTGGAATGGCGGCACCGGCTAGGATGGCACAGACCATTCGTTCTGGTAAACCCCTCAGCCCCCCATTCTACTGACGGTGTGGCTGGTCTGGTCTGGTCGGGTCTGGTTGGTAAGAGGGGATTCGAAGTTCATCATGATTCATCCATTCTGTCTCCTCTATCAAACACCTCGAGTTGATAAGACCGTGATATCAGTCTTCTCTCCGCTCTAGAGCCAAGATCCGCTCGAACAAGGTCCACCAGTCCACCGCCATACGTCACTCTATGTGTGTGGACAAGAACCGTCCTATTTCTGTCTGGTCAAGGAGGGACCGCAATCCATGAGATGGTGTTTGTTCAAAAGCGATCCATTTCGACTTCGCACTTCTTTTTCGGCCGGTTTATCAACCTGCTCAAACGCCACCGTTCTGGCAGCGCCCAGAAGTCACTCGTTGGAGGCTTTGAGCATGTTACCATGGGCCAAACTCGATTTCGGCGCTTATTTGCAAGACCCCACACCCACTGTCATTCCAAGACGTTCGAAAGGTTCAAAGACCTTCCATGCGAACTACGCCTTCGAATATGGGAACTTTCCTTGCCAGGACCGAGGATCGTCGAAGTCAGGCACTTTCGATACAATAACTATCAGAATACGCACTGCTTTACGTCAGCCTGCGCCCCTCCCGCTCACTTGCGAATATGTCGCGAATCCAGGACCATGGCGCTCAAGCATTACAAGTTTTGTAACAGTCGTGGAGCAAGCCTTTTCTTAGACCCCACCATCGACACGCTGTACTTTGGAGCAACATGGACGAACCGAGGAGACTTGTACAATTTCATCAACACGCAAAGTATTGCTAATCTGAAAGATCTGGAACGCTTAGAGAATCTGGCTATAAACGAAGTAAATTTGCCCAACTGGAGGCATCGACCCGTGACACCACCGACAGGATCTTCAGCGCCGGATGTTCGGCCTACTTTGTTCTCGGTGCTGAAGGGTTTGAAGAAACTGATTTTATCTCTCTCAGTCGACATCGATGGGGATGTTGATAATCCACGGCTTCGACCAGATGGATGGGATGGTTGGCTGTTCGGAGGAGGGAATCCGACAGACGAGGAAATTAGAGCCTCGCGGGATCAACGTCAATGGATATTTTCAGCTTTCTCAATAGGAGGCCGCCTCTTCGATATACCTGGCAGGAGATCACGGGAAAAGTTCTCACTGGAGTCACCCTTTCGATTTAAGCCCCATCAAATGAAAGCTCTCGAGTATTACTACCCGCCGGATGATCCGGCACTTATTCGGAAGCACAAGAAAGAAATTCAACAGCTGCGAGAAAGGGCGAATGTGGAGCAGTGGTATCGCAGAGTGCTGGGACGCATCCCTATTATTGACTTTCGCCTCAAGCGACTTTTTGCGATGCATCAGAGGGATAATGTGAGGAGTGGGGAAACTTGGACTCCGCCCGAGGTTGCTGTTGTTGTGCGACCGAGCAACACGCTGCTGGCGTGGGAGTATTGTCTTGGACTGGTTTGCGATACACAGTGGCAGGCGAATCAAAATGCCACTCGGTTTGCCATCTCAGGAGGCGGAACGCTGGATGATGGGTGATATAATATGGGGAAAGTGCTATGGACAGAGCGGGGCAAGAAACCAATTACGGGATCTGAAGCAGCAGAGCCCAGTTGAGTGCCAGTAATTCAGAATGCCCACATGAAATCCAAAAAACGGGCTCTAGCCTCTGTCTATTCGTGATTGAATGATTGCTTGGATTTCTCTGTGCCTCCTCGGGTCGTATTCTCTTCCCAATTTATTACCCTCTGAATCCTGTACAGGGTACAGAATCGAAAAATAGCACTGGCTTGGCAAAAAGGCAAACGAGGGCGCAGTTTCTAGCTAATCTAGCGGAGGCAAAAGGACTAGAAGTTGAAAGACTGCACGATTGTCGAAGCAGATCTCATGAGTTTAAGCGAAGCGAAAGGAGCAGGAGAGATTCTCGATGAGCACCGTTGAAGTTTCAACAAACATGGCAGGAAAGTTAATCTTCTACACCGAAATAATTATTCGAACAATTGTATTCGTTTAGTTTCCTGCAGTTCTGAAAGAGATACACTATCTCAAACGTTCCCGTATCATTAAAAAAATCAGTCATGTCACCTGGTCCGGTACGGTCTACAAACGGATTCATGTAGGAAGCCGCTCCTTCCCACACTCTCTTCCATAACAAATATCCTTCTCATTTTCCGCCTTCATCGAGCTGAGAACAGCGAAGATACAAGGATAGTTTCTCAAAAACCCAAGCTCTGAATATTAACACCGTCTCATCTATAGCAGCTAGTTCCCTCTCCCCATCCCCACCGAATCTTTGATCTTGGAGCATATTTACCCGCTGATCTAATATCTGAAGAATATCGCTTGTATAATGCAATGCTATACAATCCTGATATGCACTCCGCGAGGCCTTTATTTTATGACTTCAAGATTCTGTTTGAATCACTTTAGGAAACTGGTATTGCGCCGGAATTGAACGAATAGTAGGCAGAAGCTGCAGCAGTCATTGCGCAAAAGAACGACTAGGAGAGGTCCAAATATACCTGATAGAGGTATACTACAAGAGGCAGCAATAAGCGATCTTGGTTTTGATGTACATTAAACTGGTGGAGAGGAAATGTACTGTAGCGCTGGATGGAATGAGAATATGAAATCCTGGTTGGGCCTTTGTTCGTGGAGGTATCACCATGATTAATGTAGCAGAAATGTTAGTCTTGTAAAAAATCACTAGCTAAAAACCCAGGACAGTTGGTTTTGTTGCACATCTGAGCTCCGGTTCCAGCAAGCCCGAGCAAAATTAGGCGAGTCTGCAAACTCGCTTAACCCAGTACACATTGGATAAGTTGGTGACAGCTCGGACAGCCAGAGCTCGAAAAACACCAATCACGAAAAGGAATCACAAACGGAGTAACTGGCTTATCAATACAGTGTTACATAGCTCAACTATTAACACCTCCCTTATGCTTTGGGCCAAAGTGCAGCACTTGTTTTCGGAGCTTCTTCATTTTACGCAGTTTTCTCACAAGAACCACGCTCCCGGCCCCTTCCACCTAAGCGATATTTCTACCCAATTAAGATCACAAGAAAACAGTCTTCAAAGTTTTGTTGCATATCGCACTTTTTAAATCAAATCGTTACAGCTTCTGAATAGCTTCATTTGATCTCTAGTTTCTTGAAGATGTTGTAAATGTTGTCTTATCAAGAATAATAACTTTGAGGCAAAGTTTTTCTGCTAAATCACTTTTTGGCCAATCAGGAAGTATGTCAACAGTTCATATAGGCTTTGTTGGAGGTCGCGTTTAAGCGAGTAGCATATTGTGATCTCTTACGAACTGGTGCCTATTGGTAGCATTTACTAGCAACATTTTGGGAACTTAAGACACCACATTAAGAATTTGAGAAATCATATAGATCTTGCTGCATACATTCATTTTTTGACAAAGCCATAAGTGGATGGTAAACCACGTTTGAGATTGTCTTATCTTGTATTCTTAGACAAAGCTATGTTGTGAATATCATAATATCCAATCCTCTGCTTGATGATTGACTACAATTAATGTCCTAAAGGCTACACTGCAATCACCCTCAAGCAAGAAGGATTTTGTTGCGTTGATTTCTCAGGACTCTTTGGTCACGAAATTAACATCACACCTTCAATGAAAAGACGCAATGAAGCCCTTACCAACTTCTGCATCTGAGACCCACCATACGTTTGCTGCCAGCCTGCTCAACTACTCAATCGCCAATCTGAGCTTGGACGATAATGAGGCCTTTCTCGACATTGATTTGAGTGTCGACAGCGACAGGACCCAAGTTCCAGGAATAGAGCATGGAAGCACTGATTTTTGGACAACATAGTCACATTATTCCAAAGTTTACTCAAAGAAACCAGCAGGTCTATGAGATCACCATGGCAGCTACCAAGATCCCAATGACCAAGAGGATAATTGAGGACTTCCTCTACGAACTCTAGCATAAGAACTCATTCTTCCATTCTTTCATCTACTTTATATATCTAGTCAATCACGACCAATCATCATCAGCAAACCGGTCTTTCCAAAAGCCCCTAAAGTTCTTCTTCAACCCAATCGTCTTGATCTCATCAACCTCCTTCGGCGTCAACTTGAATTGCAAAACCTTCTGGTAACCTTTTAATCTCTGCTCATTCGCGCTTGTCGTCAATACCACAATTCCTTGATCAATCACCCATCTCAGCGCAATCTCTCCTGGAGTAACACCGTATTTCTTTGCTAAATCCACATATGTCTCGTCTAAAGGTCCGGGAGCAGCCTTCACAGCAGCAGTCAAAGGCGCATATGCGGACGTCGCGATACCATGCTTTCTATGAAAATCGATCAGACTGCCATGTTGTAAGTAGGGATGGTATTCAATCTGATTGATCGCGGGCACCACCTTGGCCGTCTTAAGAACTGCCTCGATATCCTTCTGCAGGAAGTTGGAGATGCCAATTGTCTTTGCTTTTCCAGATGCCTGGATAGCTTCCATATCCGCCCATTTCTTCTGTAGATCCTCTGGGGTTTCAGCGAAGAAGGGGGCGTGAATGAGATATTGATCGACGTAGTCTAGCTGGAGCTTCTTGAGGGAGAGATTGAAAGCTTCAAGCGTATCTTGGACCTTCGTGCCGGATACTTTGGTGGTTATGTACAGCTTCTCGCGAGGCACGCCTGATTCCTTGATTGCTACGCCCATTTCGGTTTCATTGCCATATACTGAAGGTATTGTCAGCTGAAAACTGAAGAGAGTAGAGGCTAATGTACCTTCTGCGCCATCGATGTGGTGATAGCCAGCTTTGATTGCCATTACCACAGTAGCGATCAACTCCTTGTCGAGAGGAGCATTGGGATCCTTGTAACGAGCAGTTCCAAGGCCATAGCCCATCTATGTTCATGTCCGTCAGTACTCACTCACTCACTCAGTTAACTGCCACAGGCCAACAGAACACGTGGGGAGAGGTACCACTGGAATTTTGGTCCCATCGTTCAACTTCAAAGTTGGTAGCTGATCCATTGTTTTTGGAGCAATTCCTAACTTTCCTTCAGCTCCGAATGAGGTGTTGTAAGTGGCAGTTGTTGAGATCGTGGAAAATGGGGAAGCTTTAAAGAAACATTTGGAGGGAACACAAAAGCTTTTTATGAGACTGGGTCGGAGACACTTGAAAGCAAGAGTCATGGTAGTGTGTCAAAAGTTTGGGTTGGTTTCTTAAGAGAGATATTGTCTATTCAACCTCTTCGTGAGTGGATAACTTGTTCCGCCTTCGCAACGGAACTCTTCCACCCCCCCCCCCGCGCTCGTCATTTGAGGCGGTGTCAGCTGGCAGATCAGCCAAGGCTAGCCCTTTTAAGCGATGCGATTGTTGTCGCCACTCGAGCTCCCGGCCGGGTCGAGATCTACAATATTGCTCAGCATCAAGATTTATTTCCGTGTTGACACAACTTTGTATTTTCACCCTCTTCTACATATGTACTCCTCATTTCTTCTACTTTAAAAAAAGATCCTGTAGTTTTTAATCTTTTTATATGCTTTCAAGATACCTGTCTAGTTCTCGTCGACTACCCCGCATACGTCTCACTCAAATGGCTGCCCATCTATCTACCGGCAAAGCCTCGAATGGCACATCCTACGCTGGAAAGTCACTCGCGGATATTCCCAAATCTTGGACCTTCACATCTTCTTTGCCCCCCGATCCAAAATTTCCAACACCAGCAACCTCACACAAGACAGCCCGAGAAGACATCACACCTCAACTAGTCAAAGGAGCGTTATTTACATGGGTTAAGCCAGAGGAGGCGAAGGAACCCGAGCTATTATCTGTCAGTCCAGCTGCACTCAAAGATCTAGGTATTTCAGAGGAGGAGATCAAGAAGGAAGATTTTAAGCAGACTGTTGCGGGCAACAGATTGTTGGGTTGGAACGAGGAGAAAGAAGAAGGCGGATACCCCTGGGCACAATGTTATGGAGGTTGGCAGTTTGGGTCTTGGGCAGGCCAATTGGGTGATGGACGGGCGATTTCCCTCTTCGAAACGACGAATCCGAGCACGAACACCAGATATGAGTTACAATTGAAGGGTGCGGGCATAACGCCTTACTCGAGATTCGCGGACGGGAAAGCGGTGTTGAGATCCAGTATCAGAGAATTTGTCGTTTCGGAAGCTCTGAACGCGCTGCGAATACCGACTACGAGAGCTCTGTCCTTAACATTACTGCCACATTCGAGGGTTAGGAGGGAGACGCTTGAACCAGGTGCGATTGTTGCGAGATTCGCACAATCGTGGCTCAGGATAGGGACGTTCGATCTCCTCCGTGCTCGTGGAGATCGAGATTTAATTCGAAAGCTCAGTGATTATATTGCAGAGAGCGTCTTCGAAGGCTGGTCATCCCTCCCAGGACGAAATCCTGCCGACGATGGGAAATCTCCCGCAGGCCCGAGCGTTGAAAAGGACACAATTGAAGGACCTGCCGGTCTAGCAGAGAACCGTTATGCACGGCTGTATCGTGAGATCGTGCGCCGCAACGCGAAGACTGTTGCGGCATGGCAGGCATACGCCTTCACCAATGGAGTTTTAAACACAGACAATACATCTATTTTCGGCTTGTCTATCGACTTTGGACCGTTCGCCTTCCTCGATAATTTCGATCCTACTTACACACCAAATCATGACGATCACACGCTCCGTTATTCCTATCGTAACCAACCTACCATCATCTGGTGGAATCTCGTCCGTTTGGGCGAATCTCTAGGCGAATTAATTGGAATTGGTGGCAAAGTCGACGATCTAGAATTCGTCGAGAAAGGAATCCGACAAGAAAATGCCGACGATCTAGTAGCGAGAGCAGAAGGACTTATCATTCGCGTCGGAGAAGAATACAAAGGAGTATTCCTCGAAGAGTACAAACGACTCATGACTGCGCGACTGGGATTAAAAACTCATAAAGAATCCGATTTTGAGAACCTGTTTTCCGAGCTACTGGATACGATGGAAGCATTGGAATTGGATTTCAATCAATCATTCCGCAAGCTATCCAACCTCAAAATTAGAGATTTAGAAACCGTCGAAGAACGTCAAAAAGCTGCAGCAGTATTCTTTCATCACGAAGGCGTCACTGGTCCTGGAAACACGGATGAGGCAGCTCGTAAACGTGTTGGAGAATGGTTAGACAGATGGCGGATCAGAATTTACGAAGATTGGGGACCAGAAGGAAATGACGAGGAACGTATGATAGAGATGAAGAAAGTCAACCCGAAGTTTATACCAAAGGGCTGGATCTTAGATGAGGTGATTAGGAGGGTAGAAAAAGATGGCGAGAGGGAGATTTTGGACAGAGTCCTGAACATGGCATTACATCCTTTTGAAGAGAGATGGGGATGGGATGAAGCGGAGGAGGAGAGGTTCTGTGGAGATGTGCCGAGAGGAGATAGAGCTATGCAGTGTTCCTGTAGCTCTTAGGTGATGAAATCCACGAACCACCACTAATTGGCGCAGAAAGAATGATATCTCATTCTGATAGCTTGATGGATCTCTGCGGACACTCGACCGAAGGGCGTAGTGAGTGCCCGTAAGCGAGCCGACGATTAATCATAGTATTAGGCTTGCCTTAAATAAGCGAGATAGTGAGCGTATTAAATCGAGTATCGGTTCCTCGAGTATCAGCATCACATCAGCGCAACCAGCCAAGCCAGGGTTGACAAACTTTGGCTGACACCACTAATCACCAATGAAAAGAATGAACAGGGAAATAAGAAAGAGGTGAAAACCGCAATCTTTACATTCATCCTCAACCGTCTGTTGACAATTAAACGATATTTGGCTCAAGAGTGGGGTTTGCCCCTGGAGTCACAAATTTTACTGGTTTTAGCTTGAAGAGCCTCTTACAGTAGAGTGCATATCAAAGTCTAGACGCAAAGCTAGCTAAAAACGCCCTTTAGCCGCCATACACGGACTCCTTTTATATTCTTGACTCACGCTCTGTTCTATATCATAAAAAGCCGTTGAGCTGTATCTTCATCTCTCTCAATCCACCTCAACCAGAACCAATTGACCCCAAGACATCTTGGTCGAACTCGTTTGTTCCAAAATGGCACTCATTCTCTCCCCAGCAACAGCAGAAGACCTGCCTGGCATAGTGAAAGCCCAATATGCGGCCTTCCACCCCCAAGACACAATGCACCGTCTTATATATCCCTCACCTCATCCAGTTCCAGAGGAGGTCCTCACGAGGACTGGTACGCAGCTTTCCAACTTCCAATTTTTCCCCGAAATCTTCTTCATAAATTTCTCCTATTTCCAAAGACTTGGCTATTCTCGCAAGAACCAAGTGACTTCTCCCGGAACGAATGCCATTGGAACCTATCACGAACTTGTCCTTCTCTCATTTTCGTCTCCTCCCACGCAGACTTAGCAGCTAACACGATAGAGCAGTTGAACGCCAGCTCCAGACTCTCTCAGATCCACACGTGACGTGGCTCAAGATCACAGATCCATCCACGAAAGAGATCGTAGCAGCAGCAAAATGGATCATCTGGCCGCCCTCCTCATCCCACTCCCAAGCCCAACTCGAGGCCGAGTCTCTAGGGACTCAACCCGTGCAAGCAAAACGCTGGCCCGACAAAGTCGACGTCAATTGGGTCCTGCCAGAATACGAAGGTCTCACTTCTGGCGCGGGAAGTGATAACTGTTCGTATTCTTTTCTTTACTTATATCTCCCTTGTCGATGGTAGAAGAGGCAAAGCTGAGTCGAGACCCACAGTGGAGTTCGTGTCCTGGATACTCGAAGAATTCTTCAGCCGCCGAAGAGAGCGTGTTCAGGGACCTGCCGTGTTGCTCGATATGTGCTTCTGTGCGCCTAGCCATCATCGACGGGGGGCGGGAAAGCAGCTTGTTGAGTGGGGGTGCAAGAAAGCCGACGAGGTATGTCTCTCTTCCAAATCTCCCAACCTCTATCGTCCTAGCCCTGTACCCCCTCGAACTTTCCATTTCCCACTCGGGGATTGTTTTAGAAACATGGAACAATGTTCTCCGAGTAGTTCGCAAAATAGTACTAATATTCTGTGCTAGCTGGGACTAACGGCGTTCGTCGAAGCGAGTCTGACGGGGAGGAAATTGTACGAGAGTTGTGGGTTTGTTATCACGGAGGATGTGAAGCTGGAGGGTGGGAAGGTCAAGGAGGAGTGGAAAGAGTATGGAGAAGTCGAATATAAGTTTATGATTCGGGAGAAGAGAACGGCGGATGGTGCAGGCAGTTGAGAGTGTTGAAGATTGGGGGTGATATTAAGTCTGTACCAAAGAAAATAGGAAAAAGTCCAGCCACATGTGCTGTATGGGAACCTAAATATCAATTTCCAAACTCAAGGTAAAGAAGTTGGCTTGAAGTTATTTTGATTTCTGATGAGGATTGCTGTATCTAATCCCATCTCAACCACAAACTCATCCCCAAATTTTCATTCCACAGTCACATTTCACCAACAACAGATCAATTGACGTCGTCCAATTCGCCCATGGACCAAAGAGGCAACACTTCTGTATCGCAAATCAAAGTCATCCATCCAGTCATCCAGATCATCCATGTATCGTCAGCCTGCCAACTCCATTCTTATGAGGTATCAAAGAAACCAACTTGTCGAAAAGCAATGTCTTGCAAACGATTCCTTCGGTCACATCAAGATCCCTCATGCAACCTTGGTGATACAAGTGGGCAATGAAAATTAAAGTAAGGAAATAATAACTCAAACACACCCAGCCGCCTTTCCAGTATCTCGCATTTTCGTAGGAAGCAAGGAAGTATGCTCGTCCAGAGCCAGAATGACTGCTTTTGAGATCCGAAGCCGACAGGGAAAATCGGCATGCGAGTAAAATTTTGATACAGCGCAAAGAAAGGCCTTTTGTAGTTCAGATCGTTCGAAGCCGGTGAGCAATTATTGCACAATGGTCTGATCGCCTCGGCCGCGGTATCCTCCCCGTCCTCGACCAGGCTGGCCGTTCCCACCATAGCCTCGTCCTCGGTATCCACCTCGGCCACGGCCACGACCTCTGTAGCCTCCACGATATCCATTATCAACGCTGCCTTGGCCAAAGGTCTCGACGTTCTTCTTTTGCTCTTCGCCTCGCCATTCCCGTCCGCCTTGTCTGGCCCCACCATTACTTGCCTCGGCTCTGTCCTTGCTCTCACTCGAAATGTTATCGAAGAAAGACGTTGTCTTATTGTATCCAACAATGGGAGCATCTGACTCGGTGGGGGAAGAGGCTGGAGCCTCCTCACCAAGCGGTGATCCTGCGATGGCTTCCTTCACCAGATCTTGCTTATTGAATTTTGCATTCGATGTCTCGAAATCAAAATCCGTTCCCACCTCAACTTTTGGGTTCGCATTTCTGATCCCCCCCCTTCCACGACCTCCTCTGCCTGGTGCGAAGCCACTTCCGCCAGCACTTCCAGGTTGCCTCGGAGCACGAATTGGATCACCCGTTCTCATCTCAGCGACCTTTTTCGTCAAGTTATCCATAGGAGTTCCATTTGCCTGTCCTGACGGTGGCAATTTGGCCATTGCTGCGGCAACCGCAGCGGTAGCTGCTTGAGTAGCGTCTCTCAAACTTGCTGGAGTTGGTTGAGCGGCAGGAGGTGTAGCAACATTGCCAGACTGTGACTGAAGGGGTACTTTTGCAGCTGCGGAACTCGCCAATGGAACCACAGGTTCGATACGACCATTACTCTTTGGGAGAGTGAGACCGGCCTTTGAATTAGCGGCCGTAGCAGCACTTTGAGAAGCTGATGGATATTCAACGGCTGCCTTGACTTGCTCCTGAGATAACTTTGAGGCAACAGGTGGAGTCGGAGGCTTTGCTGCCGGCGCAAAAGCAGTCTCGGCGGCAGGCTTCGCTAGACTCTTCGGTTCGACTTGTTTGTCGGCTGGGGGGCCTGGAGGGCTAGCTTGTTGCTTATTCGCACCGGCGCCAATGGGAGCTGGCTTTGGTGGTTGACCTGACTGTTGTTGGAAGTGCTGATCGGGTGGTCCTGGTGGAAAGCCATAGGGAGGGAATGGTCCGGGAGGAAAGCCTTGTCCAGGGGGAGGATACCAGCCTGGAGGAGCGCCGTAAGGCATACCAGGGAAACCAGGGCCAGGAGGACCACCGCGACCCCAATTACCTGGCGGAGGAGGATAGATGGGATATCCGGGGTGTTGACCAAATGGTGGGCCAGGAGGACCGCCATATTGCTGTTGATGCTGTGGGCTTTGTTGGAGTTGTTGTGCTTGAGGCCCTTGAGGATCTTGAGAACCTTGAGGAATAGGCGGTGGAGCAGTTGGTGTTTGAGTTTGATGTGGAGGGGGATCTTGCGCTTTCTTTACCGGGGGAGGACGTGATCCGCTCTGTATGAACCATTGATCAGCAAGTTACCTACTTCAGAGCGATCAAGAACAAAGCGTGCATAGCTTGTAAATCAGAAGGAAGGCAACGGAAATCTCCACACGGTTTTGCGCTCTCGGAGACATAGTAAGGTTTACATCCGAAATTTTTCATCACATTTACACGTCTGACGGCCTCGAATCAAGGCGCGCCAGGAAGTAGAACAGAGATGAGGTGAGCACTTACACCAAGAATGGCAGGGTCATTAGGAACCTGAGGTGGTTTATTCTCCTTTGCAGCCGGCGTCTGCTCAATCCGCAGATCCTTCACATCAGTACCGCGAAACACAATGTACTCGTAGTTCTCGGCCGAGGGAGGGATTTCTTCATCTGGGTTGTCTCTTCGTCCTTCCGTACCGAATGAAGTGACGTCCTCAAGAGCCACCGTCGAAGTCTCTGAATTGATCTCGTGAAGTGTACCAACATATCTAGCTGCTTGTCAGACAATGCCCATTGTTTCTGAGTACTTCAAACATACCGAATATCGCTCTTCGATACCAGCGATATCCTCGCACTGTCATGGCAGAAAGGTTAGCTCTTGGTCGCAAGGTGAGATGCACAACCTCAGAAGAACTGACCCAATGAATTCTGCCATTGTGATGTGACTCTGCGATCAGCCCACAGCCAGGTCGATTGAATGTAGCAAAGAAGGTAGGTAGGGGGTCGGAGGTTACGCAGGGCGCGTAGTGTTGTGAAGGGTGATGTTCAAGAGAAAGGATCAAGAAAGTTTGTGTTCAGCGCTGGAAAGCTAAGAGGCTGGCTTTGGGATGAGATCTAAAGGCTTAGCGAGCTTCCCAGCATCCACACCCCTCATTTACTCCTATCACACCTCACTTACAAGTAGGTCAGACAATCTCGAGTCAACGGGCAATGGGGTGTAGAGACAGATGACTCTCGATTTCAAAAAGTTTCGTTTTTACAGTACCGTACTTGTTTAAATTCTTAACCACTTTACTTTTCCGAAGCTCAATTCCTAAGGGCAGTTGTAGACCACTGGCCGTCATTGAAGAGGTGTGGGTTTAGTCTTCTAGGCTATTTTCACTCTTCACCTCAACCTCAGCCTTACCTTGCCTCATCTCCCATCCACTTCTCGACGACGACGACGAACCCCGTGATTATGTCTGCAGAAACAGTCTCAACCCCAGATCACCCCTCGATCTTTCAGACCCTGGAGAATTACCATTGGGATCAAGATGGCGAATACCAAGTAAATTCCCTTCTCATTTCTACTCGGCGGATTTGCAACTTCAGCCTCGGCACCAGAACATTCCCACCACCACATGAGATCCAGCAAACACCAGCTTCATGTTCAGAAACGAGCCCAAGAACCTCTGCTTATTTTCATACCTAGATTGGACTACGAGCAATCCTCGGTCCAACAACCGATGCCTCTCAAATCCACGAGTTAACCCTCCGTGCCCAAGTCTTCTACCTCGCACGTAAAAAGAACGTCCCCATCGACTTCGACGCTTATAAAGCTTACCTTGTCTCCAAATCCGGGGAAGAACCTGCCCTCCCCTCGAACTCTACTTCCGCTTCAACCAAGCCAACATCTCTATCCGAATCCACAGAAGCAGAGACAAAGGAACCACAACCTCCTCCCCACCAACTTCGCAGACCCTCCGGCTCCCAAATACCCTCCGCATCCATCTCCACATCTTCCACAGACCTATCCCCAGACTCAGCCGCAGACACAGACGCTCCCCACTCCAACCCTTCCACGGCGCCCTACCCCCCAACTTTCGCCGAAATAGTAGCCCTCATCACATCTGGCGCGCCAATCCCCGGCATTCAGGAGATACCCCCAACTCTCGTCCCCGAAAAAGCAACGAAGCCTGTGGCGAAGAAACGCAGGAAGCCGTGGGAGACGGACGTGCCAGAGGAAGTGGTACAGGGCGAAGCAGGAGGCACATTCGGCGATCGAAGGGACGAAGTTATTGTTCAGGAACTGCCCGAGTAGGTGATGCTCTGGGCTGCAGAAGGGTAACAGAATAGAGAAGTAGGCACTGTGTAGCAGGCTCAGATAGCAGCTACGGAGGGAATATTCAAGGAGATATCATTGCATGGATGGCGTTGATTTGCTGGCATTCTGGGACTTACGCAAAGCAATGGGAGATACTTATTATATCATATTGCAGCAATTGTACACTCAACTATCCCTCGGTAAATAATGAGGAAAAGATTTGACTGCGGCAAAACCAGACCGCAAATTTAACCAGATTGATGACATTTCATGAGGACCGCAATGTTTGCTTTACCTCTTGAGCAGCAGTCTTAAATTTGCTCTATCAGCTCTACAACAAGTACACAAGGCTTTTGATATCCCAAGCATGGTCACACGAGCTGCACATTCTTTGTTTGCATTGAATTTGACCTGGCTTTTCCAGGTGAATGGTTATGTCAGACTGTAGATCACCGTTGGGAGCTGACGCTTGCTTCGGTTCTGATCTATTAGTCATTACGAGATATCAAGAGACCCACTTCCTAAGATCCAGAGTGGTGACAGCAATTGTTTTGATCTAATCTGTAACGACTGACTAAATAACAAAGCTGTTGTGTTGGATGTTTATTGACAATCAGAAGAAAGAAGACGAGCCCAATAGCGGTCTTCATCTGCCCACATTTTAATCTGCTAGAATGCAGAAAAGAAGGGAGATACCATCTTCTGAACACGCACCGTCACTCAATATCAGAAGAGAACAAGCCGAAGCAATTATAAATCCACACAAAGGAGCAAATTAGCAGCAGTCGGGACAGAAGTAGAGCAAAGCAGCCAGTGAAGGCGTCAATGAACTATTCCAGGACAAGCGGCTTCAAGCCGGGGTTTCCATAACTATGATGTGTCCAAACCACAGAAGACCAGACGAATCTTCTATGTAGGATGATCCGTGATGGCAGAATAATTGCCGAAGAAAATGTTGAGTAAAACAAGAAGGGAAATATCGTGGTCGATGTTCGAGGAAAGGTTGCGTAAACAAACAAAGGAAACAACACAGGGTCTATGTTGACTTCCGCAGGATATAAGGAGAGCCAATTGAGTCATCCTTAGATGAAAAAGACCAAAACCAGAGTGTGGGACAGAGCCGGTTGGAATATGTCGTATCGTTATGGCAGTTCCATGATTTCGATCATGTCTACCCGTAAAGATCGTGAGGCGAAACATAGACACAATAAGCAATATGACAAATCGAGGAGCAAGTCGAGCAAGTCGTGGCTGCCATTGCTTAACGATAAGCGCCGGGGTAACGGGGGTTTGGCTGCGGCATGCGAGGGTTAGGAGGGCCAACAGCAGCACCAACGCCCGGGCCTGGACGAGTCTGGATAGCAGGGTTGGTGCAGAGCATACCAACACGAGAGCCGAATTTAGATCCACGAAGAGACACCATATGCTTGCGAATGTGCTGAGCAACAATCTCACGATGCTGAGGGTTGGAATGAGTGAGAATGTATTGGATGAGGTAGTTGCCATATTGATCGCTTGCGATATCAATGAGAGGGATGCGAGGACGATCGTGGCGACCCTCACAGACTCGATCGAGGTAGCGACTGAGGAAGTCAATACCACCGATCTTGAGGCACTTCTCAACAACTTTGGAAGCAAATTGATCCATGCTGTATTCGGAAGCGTAACGGATGACATGATCAATCGCTCGGCTTCGATCAGCTGGAGCGCCATGTTCACAGATGTGTTGAATGCACCAATTGCCGAATTGACCATGAGCAACAATGTCAATGCTAGCAAGGACTTCTTCGATGCAAGGACGCTGAGTTCAAGTCAGTCCTGTGTCCTCGGAAAGAGAAAGAAATAAAGAAAAAAGAACACTTTACCTTGTCTTCCTCAAGGCAATTTTCAAAGATGTTTTGAACAACCAGACTACCTGTCTCTCCAAGAGCAACCTCATGCCACATGCCGCGAAGAGCTTCGTTGACGTATTTCATGATCTGGGGTGGAGACTCGGTCCATCGGAGCTCGAATAGCTTCTGCCAAACATGACAAGCATAACGATGAATAACAGTCTCTGGAATGCGCCGAAGTAGTTCATGAACCATAATAGCCTTGTAGTCCTCAGGGACGGAATCAAATGCCTTCTGAACGACGTGACATCCAAAAGCATCCATTGAGAGATTTAAGGTGTTACCACGAATAGACTCGGCAATCTTGATGACTTGCTCTGGAGTTCCATGTTCGAAGCAGCGTTGGACCAAGAAGTTACCGAATCGATTGACCATCAACGGATAGGCCTGAGCGACGATTGCCTCTACAATGTCGTACTTCTGCTCAGTTGTACCAACCTTGAGTTTCTGTTGCAAGAAGATGGAAGCTTGCTGATCATTGTTGCAAACAATCTTGTCAACGATATACTTCCAGTTACAATTGACTGTGCGATCCAGGAGACGGCGGTAGTTAAGGGGCTCGGTGGTTGGCAGATAGGTTTGGCCTTCAGTAGCAACGGCCTAAGAAATATATCAGTAATTGAATCGAAACCACAAAGAGTGAGGAATTTACTTCGTTCTTCCAAACTGAGCCAGAAGCATTGAACTCCGGAGCATGTGGGGAGAGTGGAGTACCAATTGGTTGAGGTTGATATCCGCCATAAACTCCACCCATACTAGCGACCATGCCACTAGACATTCCACCGCCGATGTTCATGCCCATACCCATGGAAGTGCCAGAGCCCATGCCACCAAAGGAGCCAAAAGGTGTCGAGGTAGGTGTGAATCCATCGTAGGAGCTGTTACTACCGGTGTATGGAAGCGATCCAACATTTCGGTGATTGAATCGAGGACCGGCGTTCGGTCGACGATTAGGAGCGGCCATCATGATATCAGGATCTGACATCATACGATGCTCACGGAAAGTTGGTAGGGCTGCAGGATACTGCTCGTTTGTATCGGCAAATGGTTGACCGAAGCTGCGGCTCATGTACTGAGCTTGAGCAAGTTCTCCGGATGGTTGTTGGAAGCCTCCTTGGGGCGGACCTTGTTGCATGGCAGAGAAGTTTGGTTTGTCCCCGTTGTTCCAGATCGAACGAGCACGATTGAATCCACTAGCAGACAATGCATCACTAGTATCAGAACGAGCATCATCTTGTGCTGCCCATGAGTTATCGCGATACGCTTGAGGGCGACTAGTAGGGTTGAGACCAGAAGGCACAGAATGAAAGCGAGTATCAACTTCTGCGTGGTTAGCCATTGGGAAGTCAGCCTCTGATGCTGAGCCAATTGCTTGATCAATGGTATGCTTTGTGATCCGACTTTGTGCAAGCTCCTGATCCATGCGAGCAATCTTGCCCTTAGCAGCTTCCAGCTCAAGTTTGAGGCGAAGGAGTTCGTCTGCAGAGGGGCCATCGTCAGCCAGGCTTGGAGGGCTTGTAGTCGGAGCCGTGCTTTGGTTGAATGTTTCCTCGATTGGCGTCAATGGAACAGAGCTACTGGACGAAACATAGTCGACAGTACGAAGGTATGTCGCGTTGTCCTCCTTCAGAGCCTCGGTTTGTTTGGATATGGCAACGCTTTGCTCGGAGAGCTTGGCAAGGAGCTTGTCCATTGGGTTCGCAACTTCGAGGGAAGAAGTAGTGTCGCCGCTCATATTCACCTGCGATAGCCGTTAGCAATTCCAGATACAAATAAAAAACGAATTTGTGGTAGAACTAACCTTTGGGGCTTGATTTCCCAGCTTGGAGGAAGTCAAAGCCGTGGTGCCTTTCTTGAGAAGGGTTGTAGCCTCCTAAATTGCAGAAATGGTCAGTCATATGAATAAAAGTTGAGAAGATGGTATTGCGTCGAAGGATTTGCACCTAAAAGAACGAACTTGAGGTAGGTGTTGGAACGTGGGGAGGCATGGATGGAGGAGCCTCCAAGTCGTCAAGGCTAGATTGAATGCCGACCGAAGTTCCAATGTGAAGTTCCAAATGTGAAATCGATTGTGAAGATGTGGTAACTTACTATTCGACCAGTGAACTTGTCCTCAGAAGCAGGTATATTCTCGGAGTTGCTTCTGGCCATGCACCGACGTAGGGTCGGAGAACCCGTGAACGTATTGGCAGACATGGAGAGGAATGATCTGCGAGTATCTTTTTGGAGGTGATTGTCTGACTGGCAGATGGAATTGGCTGCTGGGAAGCGAAGATAGATGTTGTAGAGAGATGCCTCGCCGCGTTGTGGGCGGAGGAGTAGATTTGTAGATGGTGGAGGAAGAAAGGAAAGGAAAGGAGCAAGATCAACAACTAGATAAGAGTCGTAGCTCCGGATGATAGATGTGGAAGGTGCACCTAAAAGTGTTTCCTCTCGAAGATCGATTATGGGGTGTTCTTGCTTTTCGACTTGAATTTGTTGAAGTCAAAATATTGGCGAAGTTGAGGAAGCAAGTGTTGACATCAGCAATCGCCTCGTGGAATTATACCACACTAAAAACACAGTGAATTACTGCCCATTTATATCGCTCATGAAAAGGATTTGTGTTGTGCGGTCTTTGTTTTATGATGAATTTATGATTTGCAAAGGGATTCGATCCGATTGCTACCAAAAGAAAATAAGCCTACTGGTGAGGGTTCTTTCGCGAGACAAAGTTGCTATACTCGTTCCCATCAAGGTCGGTTTGCAAGTTAAGCTGTAATTATAAGCTGCTACTAGAAGTAACGTCTCCTGGTCCTGCCAGAAATTACAAGTATGTTCTCTCGAGTTTTTGAGACAACTTTATAACAAATGCCTTATGCCTTCGTTGTCTATTATTTATAAGCTCTTTTGGACGAACAAGAGCTCCCAAAGTATAATGAGTAGACAAGTTCAAGGGGGCAGATCTTTGGCATTAAACATGTACGTTGAAATGGCCCAAGGCGAGTATTTTGAAAATACGAAGCAGTGTTGGAAAGACTCACGGCTCCACGTTCAGATCAAGAAAGTACTCCTTCTAGACTTGACTATGCAGCAATCTCACGCATCTCAGCGGTGAGATCTACAGCCATCCCATTCCTTGAAAGACCAGAGTGAACACATATCTTATGGTCTGCAAATCTGATATTCGTATGGGATTTTATTGGCATTTGAAGAAACATTGAGACATTGTACCCCCTGATCTCCCCAAACGCCAATATTCCTACATCTATGCAGTATTCCGTACAGGTCCCTCCATCGATCGTATCGCCTAGATTCAGCGCTTTCTCTTCTTGCTTTCTGCCAATCGTTAGCCACAATCTATCTAGGTCTGGAGTCTCTATCCATACCGTTCGGTGTTCGCTGCTTCTTTGGCGCCCCCTTCCCTCTTGCCTTGAGACTGTGGATTTATTAGAATATGCCCATCCTGACATAGCAGCATAAACATACATTCTGATATGTTCGAACCGATCATCCTCGGGTTCATTGATAGTCTCCAAGCGCTCCGGCGCATAAGCCCTCTGTAGATCCTTGATCGTAGCCATCTTCCGCGGATAATACGCCGCCAATGCGGGACCCTTCAGTCGTTGTCGTAGAATCTTGTTCCCTGTTCGTAATCGCTCGGGGTTGAAGGTGTGGTTGAAGATTCGACATTGGGCCTGCATCGTTGTTGAATTAGCTTTGAAGGACTAGAGAGGAATATAAGGGGCTTCCCTTCAGTAGGTCCAATATCCTGGAGCGTGGAACAGACATTATTTATATCGTTGAACGAATGTTTGGAGGATATCTTGGAGATTTTGAGACAGACGCTCGCTGGGTGCTAGACCAGGAATGGCTAGCGGATGGAGTAAATCACAGAGCAAGTACTCAGTCCGAACTACCCAAATTGTTTGGACATTGTATTTCTAGGTGATTTCTATGTTTGGGGAGATTTTCGTTCTTGTCTAAATAGTTCAAAATATTTGAGCGATCGGGATACTTCCCTCTGGAGAACTGTTTAATCTATATATCTTGGCCAAGCCATCTACAGTACCTCCGCTACTCCGTACGTTCAGAGCTGTACGCTAGCGGATACCGGAGTACTATAAGCACCGAGAACCGAGCACCGTCTGGGTTTCTCGTAACTTTCAAAAAAACTGACCTCTCTAACAATGTCGACAAAGAGAGAGCACTCCCAAGATGCTGTCGATACTGGTAACAAGAAGCGACGTGTCACTGTTGCTGCCTCGATCAACTCAAAAATTACTAACCTCATGCACGCAGTAAGGGAGGTATTGGATCACAGTACTGGTGATGACAATGATGACGTGAAGGAATCCATAGGCGATGAAGCTTATGGACATCTTTCCGAGCTTCAATTGGCTCTGGACTGGAAAGCTGCCGCCGATGGTATGCTGTCAACATACAGAGCCAGCTTCCCAAAACTTCCAAAATCGATTCCTGCTTTCACTATCTCCGCATGGAAGGCATCCGAAATTACTACCAAGTTCCCCCCTCTCCCTCAAATCCTCGATGTCACTCTCGAAACTGCGGTCTTCACCCACCAGGGTATGACCGCGGGACGATCTGGAGATCTCAGCTATGAACGACTCGAATGGGTCGGTGATTCATATCTCGAGCTCACTTGCACCCTCCTCATTGCTCAAACCTTCCCCGCCCTCTCACCTGGCAAATCATCTCAACTTCGGTATGTCCAGCAAGCTCCCAAAATCTGGAGCTTCTTTTAAACTTTCGGATACTTGCTAATTAACTTATAGGGAAAGATGCGTCAAGAACGTCACTCTCGCCGCCTATGCCCGCTATTACGGCTTCGATCAACGCGCTCAGATCCCCCAAGGACTCGTAATGTCCAACCACCCGACCAAAGATCACGATATGACCAAGATTATGGGAGATATCTTCGAAGCCTACGTTGCGGCTGTTGTTCTCTCCGACCCCGAGAATGGTGTGGCACGTGTCAGCGAATGGTTGAAAAAGCTCTGGGCCATTGAACTCAGGAAGGACATAATTGAAGTGGAGAGGAACCCGAAGTTCGATAGTCCGATGTGGAACCTCCGTGGAGCAGTTGACAAGGTCGAAATACGTTCTTCGGATACCGTTGAGTTAGGGCCCAAAGACCAATTGCAAAAGCTCTTAGGCTCGAAGGGTATCAAGCTGGCGTACAGAGATGCCGCTCCACAGAAGAAGGATCGCTCTAATAAGTTGCCTCTCTTCACGGTCGGTGTTTATCTGGATGGCTACGGAAAGAAAGATTTGCAATTGGGATATGGGCAGGGGAATGGGAAGAAGGATGCCGGCAAGAAAGCGGCTGAGATGGCGTTGAACAATAAAAAGTTGATGAAGGAGCTTGTGGATAAGAAAAGACTTCATGATGCACAGATTGAGCGAGAAAGAGAGGCTTTGGAGGGCATTTGATTTGCATGGAATGGCGTTAAACTATGATACCCAGCATAAAAGCAATACGATGAATTTCCATATATCCATCCATCTTCATATGCTTTAGCGGTTTGGATAGTGGCCATGGAGAACTTCCAAATATTCAAAACGTTCGTAATATCTGAGCTATTTGGACAATAAAAGCATAAAAAAAATAACGAAACTATAGTCTCTGCCCATCCATAAGTTTTGAGTGATTGGGATCTGACATGCATCTCCATTCTCCTCACGCTGTCTGGAGCAAATCGACATTCACACCCCTGCCACCTCAAGGCCTCGGCACACCCTCAGCACGCGATGCGCATCATCCATCCACCAGCGCATGATAGTAATTTACCACCACCAAATTTTTCTGTCACTCTACATGTGCAATCGCTCCGTACATATGATATCCTCATAGACTCCAATCTGTCTTGTGCTTTAATTTCCTGGTGTTGAGACTGCCAGTGAAGACGTCTGGTTTGTTGATTACTGGATAGAGTGTGAGATCTCATTATTGAGCGGAGGATAAGATGGCGGATTCAGTCGGTACGTAACCGTCTCTCCATTCATCCCTCGCACGCACGGGGTATTATACAAGCCAGGTCAGGAGCTTATATGCCTATGTACATCTAGATCGCGTATTCGTACATGCCCTCAACACCGTCAAGAAGATCCCAAAGACTGGCGCCTCACGCCCGCCACCCTCTGATCGATTACGTCTCTATGGACTCTACAAACAAGCAATGGAGGGGGATGTAGACGGGGTGATGGAGCGGCCATTAAGTTTCCGAGACGGCGAGGACGGTAGGGAGAACGGGCTTGAGGGCGATGAGTTGAAACGCGAGAGGGATAAATGGGACGCATGGGATGCGCAGAGGGGCGTAAGTAGGACAGAGGCGAAGAGGAGGTATATTGAGGCTCTCATTGAGACCATGCATAAGTATGCTAGTACTACTGCGTAAGTTTCCTATCTCGCAAGTGATTGATTCGAGGATGAGGATGGAGAATAGCGAGATGCATGGGGGAAGGACTGATGGTATATAGGGACGCAAGGGAACTTGTGGCTGAGCTCGAGTTCGTCTGGGATCAGATCAAGAACAACAGCACACCCTCATCCGCTTCTTCACCTGGCCGCGGAGCACCATCCTACACAACTCAACCACGCCAATTCGCACGCCCACAATCCGGTGACGATGGTCCAATGCGAGTCCTGAGCCCAATGAGCCAAGACGATGAAGCAGAGAGAGAATCAGAGAGACGAATAGGATATAATGATGCATATGACGAAGGCGACGAGTTCAATGGAGATGGGAAGAAAGGCAAGAAAGAGAAAAAATGGAGAACAACAATCGAACGGGCACTAGTCAAGATGACAGCTGAGATTGCGGCTTTGAGGGAACAGATCTCTACCGGAAGGGAATATCAGGGGAGGAGAAGGAGAAGTTTAGGGAGATGGATCGCGTGGGCCGTTTGGGCCTGCATCAGGCACTTTTTGGTGGATATAGTGGTGCTAGGTATTGTGCTATTATGGCTACGGAGGAGAAAGGATAGGAGGGTTGAGGACTTAGTGAGAGAGGGGCTGAGGATAATCAGGGAATATGCGAGGAGGGTATTACCGGCTCGATGACACGATGAGGAACGACCAACCATACGGTCACCCGCGAACCTCTACGTTCTACATTCAGTACGGGCTGATCACGAGAAATAAGACTTTACAGGACATTTATGACGGTCTATCCGACTTTATGCAAGCCGATCTGTTCACGATTATACACAAGCCACGATCTTTACGCCTCTACATCATACCAGGAACCTGGCCAGGACCTTCAATATTTGGAATCTACTTCATCTAACATTCGCAAGTCTACCTTGGGTGCATTCTCACTCGCTCAGTCCTTGCTATCAAGAGCACTAGCCTGGATGATGAGGGCTTGAGGAAAGCCTTCGCTAGTCTGGAATACAGTAGTCCCATAGTCAGGTCAGAGATGCGAGGTGATTTCCTGCCCAAGTCTGCCTTCTCGGAAATGGCTTCGGGAATATCCATTTGGATCAGCTGGCTGAAAGTCGATAAAGGGTCGAGTCTCGGAGAGGAGTCTCGGAGAGGAATATAGAGGTGGAATAGGGCAAAGACGTACCGGTTGCCAACTTAAAGGCAGTCTCTGGGCTAATGATGTTGATCCTGTCAGTGGAGCCAGTGACCTTCCTGTGGTCATGGCAGTTGCACAGAGCGTGAAGTTTGGCTCTCGGGTGTGTAGGATACTTGGATCTAGATCTATATAATAAATTAGCATATATGCACTCCACCACCTGCTTTGCTCAGATTGCATCGAGGCGCGAGGGGTAGATAAGCTTGTCGCCCTAGGTAACTCCCTGAGGCATTTTGATTAGTCGTTTTGTAGCAATTTATCTAGATGATGCGTTACGAAGTTTCCTGGTCAACTGTACAACTTTAGGGGCAGCAGCCCTCTATATAAGTCTTCTCATTCCCCTCCTATTCGCCTACGCAGTAGATTCTATCCCTATACCTTGGACACCTACTACTCGTGCTACTCGATGTCTGTTCAATACTCCTCTTCAAAGTAGTTGATAGACTTCCTCGTACAACGATTCAACTACTTAAGAGAAGATGTTGTTTCATGCCCGGGTACAAATGGAATTTCAAGAGGTATGTATGGTGGGGTTGGCAATACAGTACTGTAAGCGAGGCCAGACGGAGATCCACACAAATTCCTCCCTCCTACGTCTCATCAGCCTCATCGAAATCGAACCTATGGAAATTTGAAATATGCTCTGCCAGCCACTTTAACTTGCCTGGGCCAGCCAAGTCAACACTACGCAACAATGACAGAACAACCGAATCCTAACCTGCGACCGCAGCCGGATCTCCAAGTCAGTGCTTGCTCCTGAGTCCTACCCCATATCATCTCAAGTTGTCTACACGTGACTCCTCATTTATTATTGTTCCTTCCCCTATCTCTATATCTCTATCAGGCCGAGCGATCATAAATAAAGAATCTAACAAAGACAGACACCCTTCTCCCTCACACCAGCCACTTTCACCACCTTCTCCGCTCTACCCACAGAACCACAACCCACGGCCACAGTGGAGAAACTCACGCGGATTCTGAAGAATCTGGATATACAGCATGAGGTCGTGAGACGGAATATGGTCGCGTTGCTGCAGACCAGAAAAAATGAGTTGGTGAGGATGGCCGAGGAGGAGATTGCTGGTCTCGAAAATGGCGATGAAGATGAGAGCGATGAAGCTAGGAGAGAGCAGAGGAAGGGAGTGAAGCAGATGTTGAAGAATGTGAGGGTCAAGGCAAAGCCGGGAGCTACGGCAGAGGATTATGAAGTCAAGCCCGGAAAATCGGAACTGAGAGAGGGAATCTCAGCGCGTGGAGCTGGCAATGGAGATGTGGAAATGTCTGGCAAGGGACCCCGATCAGCAACGAAAATCCGACAAGAACTCTCCGTTGCACTTCGAGATCTCGTTGATCGCGGCATAGCAGAAATCGAAGCTTACAATGCTCACGCTGCTCAAAATACGACCTTTTACAAGCAAGAGCTCAAGCGGCGAGAAGAACATCGTGGATCTACGACTACTGCAACTGTTCAGTCACCTGTTGCAATGGGCTCTGGAGGTGCTGGGGGTGCAAGTACGACGTATGAGAAAGGAAAAGGCATTTTGAAGAATGGACTTGAGGGAGCTCCAGTCGAATCTAGGAGGATGAAGCGATGAGTACTAGTAAGCGGAACCCTGGATTGCCAGTACAGTCGGCGAGAGCTTTCGGGTTGAGGAATCTGCGAGGAGGGGTACCACAACCAAGTGAGCGAGCGAATCTTGGGAATTTTCGGTAGCGATGTTTTACTGCTAGGCTTGGAGTTCGTTGGGTGCGAAACCACCCGTGTTTAGAAACAGAACCCTTGTATTAGAGTGAGAAATATCAAATGGGGCAAGCTCGTTACGCTAGTATGCTAAAGTCGTGATTGTTTATATTTCAAGATCTTGAACTCTCGCATTACCCCCAGAGAATGGCAAGCACGTTTTCCGATGCTCCTCCTTCATGATCAATGCCAATCAGTCAATGTATCAGCAGCGCGTCCAAACCTACGAAGATCAGCAGGTGATGGTATGAATGTATGATAATTCGACACTTCGAACTTTCAACGCAAGTTCGTGTAAGTTTACAAATGTATTTTATACATGTTTGACTGTTCTTTTGACAACAGATCATCCGGCATCCCAAGATAAGGCTGCGCAGGCTGTACATTCAGCGTGGAGTGGGTGATGTAGGGCATCATGATACTCATGAGCCAAAGAAATATCACAGTAAACTTCTGCTCAAAAGGGCCATTTTTTCTTGAATTTTCTGAATAGCATTCGTGCTGCCTTACTGGAAGTTGAATTATGAGCTGGCGCAAGTTTTAAGGTTCTACCCTGGCGCAAGTTTTCTCTACCCTGGCTCAGCTTTACCCCGTTATGGGAGGAACGTAGAGAGGTGGACTTGATCGAACACTGTTGAGATGATGCGTCTGGAATTACTTCTCCTCTTGAATCTGTTGGTTCTCCTTGGTGTCTGGCGCCTAAAACACCCAGTCCAAAACAATAATGTATTCCTAAATGAAAGGGGCTTAAGCGAGGTTCGATATCCTCAAGGAAACATGGACGAGACTCACCAACCCACGCAGTTTCCAAAATTCGTATGCTGAATTTGTATAACCTAATGATCATATCCCCCCCCCCCCCCCCCCACCCCCCTCCCCCGTTAACAGATGATCGTAACAAGGGGCAGGGACCAAAGTACTGGAAATGATTCTCAGGGCACGACTCACGTGACATGAATCAGCTCTTCAAGCGTCTGTTCTTTTCATGCTACTCGACGCCCCATCTTAGTCCTAGCTGGATGCATTAGTCTTGAGAACAGCGACTAAAATCCATCGTAAACACCAAGTAAAAAATTCGCGAAATAATGAGTTCCTGGAGCTCGAGCGTCTTTGTCCACCTGCTCCCACTACAACAGCCTCACAAGCGTCGAATTTATCGCTCCAAGCTGCAAATACGCATACTCCCTACCCACATATCGGTGCCTTCCCACGCCAAAAGGTAAATATGGACTACCGGCAGCCTTTAGAGAGACGGAGCGGTAGCCAAAATCGACAGTATCAGAGTGCAGTGTTCCAACCTTCTCCTTCTACACCTGATCTGGACGAGCATTTTTGCTAGGCCCTTTCCTAGCGATGAGGATCGCAGATCAGAGCATAAGGTCAAAACTTATCGACACGTGACAGAAAATGGAATCAAGTGTTGAGTGGGTGCTGAGACTATCAATCCAGTGGCTTCTCAGTCGCCTTGTAACTCGTTATGGTATGGTCCCTTCATATGATCCCCCCTTCCGCTGAGCGCGAACTTCGTCATACCGTGCAACCAACCATCTTCCCCGTTTGACCCGAACAATAGGAAAACGATTACAGGAAGATGGAAATGCAGTTTTGGTTCACTAAGTGGGTCTCATGTAATGATTGGCATCAAGGTCGTAGACTTCATTCAACAATCATAGGCATCATAATTCATCGTCCGACTCGGTTTCTGATCCTTCCACGACCGGTGCAGCAGGTTTGGCAGGAGCGTTAGGTTTCTTGGAGAAGGGCAGAGCTCTCTTTGGTGGAACTACTGCTTCTTCACCCACAGCTGTACCACTACTTGAAGCCGTCGCGTTGTTTGAGTTTCGTGTAGGTAGTTGTTTCGAGGACGGCTCATCATCAGAATTTTCGTCAGCAGTTGATTGGTCGTCATCTGTCTGTCGTTCATCTTCATCTGCTGAGTTCGGTTCAGGCTCTGGCTCCGCAGCTTCAGCATCGACATCCATCTTCTCAAAGCCATCGTCTGTCTCATCATCACTCTCATCCTTCGGGGCTCGACCAGCCTTACGCTTTCCACGTCTCGAAGGGCCGGGTGGGCTGTCTCTTTTATTTACGCGACTCTTTCCTGCCTCTGCAAGCCGCGCGGGATCCACGTCCGTGCTTGCTAGTAGCCGTTGTTGGTCCCGAATCTTAAGTTTCTTCTCATTTAAGAGAAGGCAAAATTTCTCGACAAGTTCATCTTCGTACGCAGCTTTCAATTTGACCAGCTCTTCAAGCTTCTCGCTGAGCTTCTCAACTTCTTCGTCCTTCGCCTTCAGCTGAGCCTGTAGGGCCACCAGTCCACCACTTGAGGCTTCCTTCGATTGGATCGTCTGGACGCACCAGCTAAATAGGTCGATGGTCTCATCATCCGTGTGTGCGAGTGTAATCGTACCATATCGTTGCTATACTGTATAAGCTTTTGCTGGGTCTTCGCGATGAGCGTAGGAAATACCTTGATTCCCTCTACAGACTTCTGGATCGTAATCGTGATTGACGTATCTGCTAGAACCTTTGCAACAGCTTCTACGCCCTCCGTGAACTCTATCCCGGCAGTACCAAGCAGAACCGCAGCAAGTGTCTCCTCCCATTGAGACTGTGTACCGGAAAAGTTCTTAGCCTTCAGATCGGAGGTTCGATTATGCTTTACTGTGATGCCAAAGTTTGATTAGCCCCCAAATTAACGCATAAAATTAGAGGTCAAGGGTCCACCCGCTTAGGTCGATCCTGTGGCTTCTCACCTTGGACAGAAAAGGCCGCTTCGTTATCAGTGCCAATCAACTTCAGATCAAGCTTGTGCCGACCAGTTGATGAGACGTGGAGTAGGATGGAGTTCTCCTCCGCGTCGTCAGTGCGGGGAATTCGAAGGATACGCGGGAGGTCGGCCGAGGCCATGGCTGAGATTGACGTCGTGGGTGAATCGTGAAACAAATGTAAGATTTGGAGGATCGTTATAATGAAGGGCAGTTAAAGACTAGGTGAGTTATGATCGTTTTTGAAGCATCAGGCTAGGATTCGTTGTTGTCAATGTAAGAAAACCGGCTTTCGCGACGAAACTCGCGTCGTTCTCGTGTCAGCACGTGACTCAAGGTGTTCGGAAAATCGAAGGCGCACAACCCAGCCACTCCAGAGACCAACCTCCCAGCCCTCCTGCACAGAACCACCAATGCTGATACGACAAATCTTTCGACCTGCATACGATCCGAACATCGAACTATCTCACGATACTGCATAGCTGCGACCTCGACATCTTTTGAGGCGGGCGCTGGGAGGAAAACACGAAGAGCTCGATAGTGGAGAACCAGGTAGCCAGCAACGAGGATATCACGACAACACATACCGACGAGGACGAACGAAGAAGAAAGCCGCAAATCGCATCGCATTTACCTTAGGAGACATACGAGCACTTACATAGACACCAACATTAGGACCATGAGTTTACGACCTTAAATCAATTGTGTGATCGATGTTCCTCTCAACCGCAGAGATTTGTCAAGGCCCCAATTGCGAAGCTTCAAAATAATCCTCAATCTTTGAGATATTCGCTCGTTATTTCGCCTTACAAACAATAATACATGATGGAACAGTTAACGTTAAAACCGCGGAAGGCTGTGGTGGAAGTAATTGAGAACTGGGACGACGACGACCTGGAGATTGGTGGAGACGACTTCACTTTACGGAGCGCGTCGTTAGCAACTACAGCGCCGTCAGTTCATAGGGATTCGATCTCATCGCGGCTATCGATTCGATCGGACCTCGATTCGGCGCATGGAGATGAAGAAAAGCATGTTCATCTTCCCGGGGATGACGAAAAATCAACAGTTGATGCAATTGCAGCTGCGAAGAAGGCTGGAATCCCCATACCTCACAACATACCTTCTTCGGCATTGATGGGAGGCACAATCAAGAGACTTGGTGGAAGAAAGATCAAAAAAATCATTCAGGATGATTGGGATGATGGTGATCTTGAAATCCCTGGTGAAGGTGGTTTAAAGATCAAGCAACAAGACGGATCGAGCTTCCCTGATGCGTTGCGACAAGTTAGTGGATCTGGATCTGTTCAAGCCAGTCCGGTCAAGGTCTTGATACCGGCGCCTAAGTTCAACGTGAGTCCACAAGCCAAATTGAAGCTAAAGGAAGCCTCCCCAAATCTCCTGGATCAGTACCGCGACGAAGACGATGATAGGGTGTTCTTTGGGGATGGAGGAGACACTATCAAAGTTGCGAAGAGTCGACAAGCTCCTAAGCTTTTGCCTCTGATCACACCACCAACCCCACAGAAGGGGCAAAGTTACACAGACTTCGAAGAGGATTTCGAAAAGGACTTCCAGCTGCCAGTCGGTGAGCCACTGAGGCTGTCTGCGAGGAAAGATATTCCCAAAACTCCGGCCAGTGTGCAGGACGACTTCGAGGAGTGGGGTGAGGGCAGCCTGGGGACAAGGTTTGGTGGGACAAGAAGGGACAGGAATTCGAACAGAAGCTCTTCTGCTGCTTTAAGCCCAAGCGTTTCAAGCTCCCTTACCGTGGAGAGTGAAGACGAAGGCCTGGATGGCCTTGTCTTGCCAAGTGGACCTCTCCACTTCGACGACATTTTGAAACGCAGACAACAGGACAGATCACCTGATCATCAATCGAATGAAAAGCAAGCTGTGAAGCGTGCGGAAGTCAAAGACGACTTCTTATCTGGGCTCGAGATTGGAGAGGGTGATGTGTTCAATTCAACCAGGCTCACTTTGAACCGCAACATCAAAGTCAAGACGACACGTCAAACAAGCCCAATTCGACCAAAGACCTCGGTTTCATTGACCTTTACCAATAAGCCTTTAAGCCCCAAAACCTCACGAGTTCCTCGGCCTTTAGGTGGCCATGGTCATGAAAGAGTTTCGTCACAGCTCGAACCTGTGTCGGAGAGCGGTGGCCCTATTGCGAATCGCAACCGCAGACCCCAATCCAGACTTGGTGGACACTCATCACACTCATCGCACTCATCAATCACCAGCGTGACCACACCGACAACCCCTAGCTCCATACCCTCGCTTACTCCATCAACACCGCGCAGAAGAGAGCTGGGATCCAAGCCTTCTGTCCCTGGTCTTCGCAATGAACCCACAACGACCAATGCACAACTATTGAAGCTCAAGCGGTCTATGCCAACCATGCGACCACATCCACAGTCGCCTGCGAAGCCAATATTATCACGATACGAAAGACCACCGTCTCGGACGGATAACGGGAGCAGGCTACCGGTGTCTCGGCCCAAGACTCCAGTCGAAAGAGATCGATCTGGGGCTGAATCGAGCATGTCTCATGCCAGAAAGAATCCCTTACCATTCCTTCCCGCCGGCTCATCAGCTTCTACCTCACACCATGTTGCCATAAAAACATCCCGTCATTTTCGCAGGCATGATTCCGAATCCTCGAACAACAGTATCGAACTTCGACCAGCATCACGGGCCGTCTCAAGGTCAACCATGAGATCTCCGAGCCCCCGACGGCCACGAGGTGCGGCGAATCTTGCCCAAGAAGCCGCCGCCAAGCGACAAATGACTAAGCCCGTTCGACGAAGACACTTTGGAGATGGTTTCGAGCTGGACGGTTTCGATGACCTGCCCACTTCTCGAGACTCTGAGCAGAAATTCATTAAAGAGCCTATCGGACGAGGCCCTCCTAAGCAATCCTCATTACGCAATAAGATCCATCAAGATGTGCTGCCGTCTAGGACACAAACACCAGCGCCTCTTACCCCCTTTTCACCTGCCAGATCGAGAGATGAATTACCTCGTTTCGCGCGTGATACGAACGCAAGTCGTATGGCACGAGAGCAGACCGTTGCACAGCGTGCTCCCTCATCAGCTGGAGCACCACTCGCTACGCTTACCACTCAATGGAAGTCCAAGGTCTCTGCAACAACTGGATTGAGTGCCATCCATGCACAACCTGTCCGATCTAAAAAACCTAAAGGTCCTCCTCAAAAGCCTCAACTCATCAAGCCTCTCGGCAATCTCAACAATCCCAAGTGTAAGTTCCCTTGCCCTCACCTACCGGCCGACAACCCCATTTAATACCCCATTTGATAAGGAAGTTGGAAACTAATCCTGTCAATAGCGGTGAAGGGTATGTACTACAATCCGTACACTTTCCGCTGGGAAGGTAACGAGAATGATCTCGCACATTTCGACGCCCCAGCCTCATCTCCATCCACAACCTCCATACCCTCTCACATGTTCCGCGAAAAAGACAACCCCTCACTCTATCGCGAGAAAGAAAACAGTACTCCTCGCCCCGCCCTCATCACTAATATCAACAACTCCCAAAACGTGCAGGTCGTCGGCGGCATGGTGTTTGATCCCCAACGCATGTGCTGGCTCAAGATGCCATCTTCCGGAGCCTCGAATAAAGGAAAAAGCGACGATGGTGGTACGATGGATGGCTTTGATGCTTTTGATGATGAAGAGGATGTTTTTAAAGATGTGCCTGATCTTGAGGATGAAAAGAAAGATGAGGAGGCAGGAGGCAGGAAGAGTGATGGGGCTAGTGGCTTAAAGGATGATTGGCTTGTGGGTGAGGAGTTTGATGTCGGGCCTGAATTTGTGAGAAGGCAGAGGGAGGAGGAGGAAAGGTGGAGACGGAAATGCGAGAAATGGGTTGGGAAGGGAAGGGACTTTGAGAACGGTGGTGTTGTGGATTGGAGGTGGAGTATTCGGGACGTCGTTTTTGGGGAATGAGTACTTCTGACTCTCCACTTGCATGCAGTCCTACCCTGCTCTTCTGGCGATTTTGGAAGTGGGTGATAAGGTGCAAGAGCAGCAATATTCAGAAATGTATATTCTTTGAGATAGTACATTTGTTTCAGCGGTTAAAAGCGAGTGCATGGATGCGCGAGTTGAGGTGCATTTAGGATTGCATTTTGGAATTGCAGCATTTGGGTAGCGGTAGATGCTGATATGAATATGAATTTATGATTTATGACTGCATATGTCCTTTGCCTTTCGGAGTTTCGTGATATAAAATGAATTTCCTGGGTGAGCTTGATGCGGTTGACTTGTTGGCTGAGTGTTATAAGAAATCAGGTACGTAGTGTACTAGTAAGGGGCACCCACTTCGGTCAAACGATAGAGTGATCCGAATTGACTTCAGCCAATATGGGTCAAGGTTTGACTTCTTTCTTTGAATCTGAAGTTCTATACTCGCAAGTCAGTACAGTCTCCTTGGATGCCGTTTTATGCAAAATAATCAAGCACTGGCAGGATTTCGTGCTGGACAACCCAACACTCAATGGCAGCAATACCGAGCTACCGGTGGATGCTATCCATGTAAAGCTTGGGAGCTCCTACGGCGACTGACCAAGAACAACGCGATGAGAAGGCGCAGTATTAATGCAACGGCATTTACTTCGCATGTTAAATGTTATTGTACTGTACGAGAATAGGCAATGATTCGAAGCAGTTCGTACTAAACTGAGTAATTTTATTCGATAAACAGCTTTCAGGAAGAGAGGAGTTTTCACTCATACGGATCTCGAAATTGGGGGAGATTACTAAGTGATTACCCAGTGTTCCTGGCGCTATTAAATACGCACTAACAGCAGCTCCATCAAGTTTTGCAGCTTACTTTTTTGATATTATATGAGACTTTTTACAGCAGCTTTCCTCCCACTAATTTTTCATAGAACAGTCCTGAAATGGTGTTGAGATAGACTCCTTGGAGACTCTCCCGCTCTCCCCTCTACCTACCTGGTGATATCTGCACTACCCCAGGGCCCGGTTCGAGTGCAATGCAGAAGTTCTGGCCTGTAATTCCTATTTCCAGCCAATGGAACGATCCATGTTTGTGTGGGAGCGGTTTCCTCGCAAGGAAGCTTTTAATATATATCACCATTTTCAGAGCAAGCAAGTGGCTTCGATGATTGGGACAGATTCTGGCGAAGCACCTTTCTTTTCTGCAATTACATGTTCTAGCTTTTATTATAGTAAATCAAAGTATAGCGATAGCAAGTTACAGTAAGAGAGAACGGGATAAATGACTGGATGTTTAGATAATAGAAGGGTTGATTCGCGATTTGTTTCCACTGGCATACCTGCTTCCGATGCAGATCATCCAATTACAGCGTTCGTTATTTGAGGGAACCAGATTAAAAATGATCGATGACTATGCAAAGCCGATCCTGACTTCGTTCTGAAAGATACATATTGGTGGCGCATATCTGCCGTGTTTGCTACACCCTTGTTCCGATTCTCGAGTTTACATTATAGTATTTTCTGCATGCTGGTATGCACTTTTCGGGCATCTCACTGTATGGATCCCAAAGAAGCAAGTGCTATTTCAAAAATCAAGGCACTTCCAGCAAATTTCAAGTTTGCTTCAATAGTGTGGATTTTTCTAAGAAAAGGTCAGCCAGCGACTTAGCGAGCAGAGCTGTGGGAGATAGAGCAAACTTGACGCCTCGTCTAGATGCTACCATGGATCACGGAAGAACCGACCTGCACCCCAGAGACGATGCAGTAGCTATAACTACTTTTGACGCGACTTGCTGCTCAGATCAAGGAGTTAGCCGTATGGCTTCGTCATCTCAACCTACTCTAGGCTCTGAATACCATGTAATACAGATCTTGTGGCTTCCATCATCTACAGGAAGACCATCTTGGAGATATCTCGGCCTTTCTTCAGGTATCGACAGGATCTCGGAGCGCAACAAAGGAAGGTTATCTGATTATATGAACTATATCGATCCACATTTCAAGAGACGGTAGAGACCAGAGTGTGTGAAGAGTGCGCTGGTTTTTTCCTTCGTTCGAAATATGTGAATTGTTGTAGTTTCTGTGACCATGAGAAGCTATAGATTTCTGACAGTATCATGTCCATCCGGTTGTTGTAAATGCAAACGCTTAAGCACAACGAAGCGTCTTGGCTTCACATGCCAAGTCCCAGGAGATTCCAAAGTCTTGCTACCTCAACTTATGAGAGAATCAGTCTTCAGCTAAGGCAGCGCTGTTGCCGCAATAGCAAACATCACGAGTTTCTGCACTCAAAATACACTGGCTGGAAGAAGGCTAGCTCGCCTTCGAGGATGGTCTCGCTTGATCGCTTCCCTAAAGTACGGCCTTCTCTACAACTTTCCATTCCCTCGAACAACAATATATTCACACTACCTTTTCGCTTCGACACTTTCAATCAACAAGACTTGAGATAATCTCAAGATAACGTAAGCCTCACATTTGTTGAACTTGTTTTTTGAAATATCAACAGAGTATTTCTTTACTACAAGTCTTTCAACTTCAACAACTTCAACTTCAAGACTTCAGCTTACACTTATTCACAGCAAACCAACTGTTCAACCTTTTGCACTCTCAATTACGGTAAGCAACTTTTCTAAAACATTCTCTGGTATGTGATATTGATTCTTGGATTTAGATACCATTCGCCAAGTCAATCCCACCTAATCTTAGCTTTCTTCAGAACTGAAAAGTAATTAGGATGTCTGCGAAACTCACTCCATCTAACGCCGTTCCCGGTTTCCCTGAGCCTAGTGCAAAGGAGGCGATGTTTTTCTACCACATTATCACCTCCAACAAGAGCAAGCTCGACGTAAGGCCTATAAATTTCATGATTCTATCATTTTGACACTGAACAGGTTGACTGGAATGAAGTCGCTCGCAAGGGTGGTTACAACAACGGTTCCACTGCCTCGGTTCGCTATGGCCAGATCAAACGCCGCCTTGGTCTCAACGAAGGTACCTCTGCAGCTTCCACTCCCACCAAGGGTCCTACCAAGGCTCGCGCCAATAAGGAGGTCGGCTCTGGCACCAACAAGACCCCGTCGAAGGTTACCAAGAAACGCTCTCCCAAGAAGACCTTCAAGGCCGCCGAAGCTGATTCCCTCAAACCATTGACTGATGACGAGGATGACTTCGCGCCTAGCAAAGACTACAAGGGCGAAGGAATGGATTCAGGCGATGAAGATCTTGCTCGCTACGATGATGAGAATGAGAGTGAGAATGAGAATGATCAAGAGAACTTCTTCGGTGTCAAGAAAGAGAAATGCTATTAAGTCTAGGTTCGCCAATTCAGACCCTGATCTTCAGTAAGTCACTCTGTCACTAACGCGTGCTAAACTAGCAACAGCTGATGTTTTCTTCCAGATCCTCTTGAGTTCATCGCATTGAATTGGTGCGCTTTGCTAAGTGTCTGAATTGAAGGGAAAGGGATGGATATTATTGTGGCCAATATGGGATTGCATTAGGAAATACGAATGTTTCTGATTTTGGAACTTGATGATTGAGCGGCACATGGATCGGTCTCGACTAAATCTTCTGAGTAGAAGAGATATAACTGCAATGGATTTCTGAAAATAACATTGAAATGCTTGATTATGAATATGTGAATATGTGCCCAGCGTTGCAGCTGAAGACACCGTTGAGTGTGTATGACCCGAATATGCCAGCAGATATGGTGAAACATTTTGAGACAATAAGAGACAACCTACAATGACTCTTGGTAATGATAAATTATAGAACCATCTATGAAAAGAAGCAGATCATCACAAAGAGGGAAATATGTTTTCAGTTTTGGGCTTTTGCTTTGTTCAATGTACTATTTTGGTGGGAAGCTGGAACTGGTAAATCACTTTGCCTCCGTGCTAATCTAAAGTTCTGTCTCTAAAGAGTGCTCACGAATTGTAAATCCAATGGTAGGCTTCGTTTTAGCAACCTGAAACCGAGTAGGAAAATAATTAAAGTTCCAATTGCATTGAATATAGAAGCATTTTGTCAACGAAAATCCAGTCCACTCAGTTTCCATGGGCGATGAGCAGGCTCGATATCGACTGAATGAGTGCCCGAGTGAGATGCGTTGTACATGAACCCCTACCTTGTATTCAAGAATCATATCAGATTTAAAACGCACAATTTCATCTTTGAGGTAGCACATATTCTCAGAATGAGAGTAAGAAGGTGCTAGAAGACCCTCATGCTTCGCCAGCGCTTCATAAAAGCATCCACTCCTACATCTTTCAGCTCTATACCACAACACAACAATTCCGAACCCACAGAACATTCTGTGTTTTCAACCATTCCACTTTCAACACATTGCACTTCAAAAATCAAAGTAAGTACGATTTATGCGACTACTGACCAGCTTAATCATGGCTTGAAGATCGTAACTGATCATCTTCACATCAGATCTCCACAAACCTTCAAAATGTCTGACAATGAGAATAATGCCTCTGCTGAGGGAGCAGGTGTTGGCGGAATGTCAGCACTTGATGTCAAGTTCTTGATCACTTGCTTGCAGAACACATCAGGTGGCTCGATCTCCGTAAGTTGTTTTTGTTTCAAGCTGCGACATTCCCTCAAGCCCGATATTTTCACTTCTTCCATCTTGACACCTTCCTGATTCATTACAAACACATTTGACTGTAAAACCACGTCGAGGCTTATTTCTGGTGACGTGGCTGATATCTTGAACAGATCGACAACGCCAAAGTCGCTGACGTTCTTAACTATAAAAACCCTCGATCCGTTACCAACAAGATCGCTCTCTTGAAGAAGAAGTACGACCTTCCACTCGGTACCTCTGGCAAGGGCGCTGGTACTCCAACTGCTACTACCAAGGACCCCGCTGTCTTGAAGACTCCTACCAAGTCCCGCGTCACCAAGTCCCGTCTCAACTCATCCACCAAGAAGAAGACTACTCCCAAGGCCAAGGCTAAGGGCGAGAGTGAGGATGATGAGGGACAAGAAGAGATGAACACTAAGAGCGCCAATGGCAATCTAGATGTCACTCAAGACGAGTACGAGCAGGTTTTCGGCAAGGCTGATTCTGATGAGGACGAGAACGAGGGTGTTGGAGGGGTCTAATTTCTATTTTGGACGGTGAGGTTGCTGGATGAGCTCTTGATGATTGGGCTGGTTATGGCATTCCTCTGAACACCTCTGATCGACTGGATCTTATTCTCCTTGATGATTACAACTCTTGGAGAGATCGCTTTCATGCCTGGATTTTCTTGCGTTGTACGCTCACGCTGTCTTTCTTTAAAGATGGCTATGGGTACATAATGATTCTACAGCAGTAGTAATTCAATAAGATACCTCTCAAATGCCTCCTCAACAGATTTCGGTGCCGTAGAAACAGCTAGAGGCTCGATAATGAAGATCATTGCGTTACTTAACACATAAAACTACTCTCAGGACAGTCCTAACTTTTCATAAAAAAATCAATGTAGAACTCCACTTCGCGAGTACTTCGACCTTCGCTAGCCTTGCTACCTTTTGTTTCTCGATCATTCCATAACTATGGCTCGTCATTGGTATAGCCAGAAAGTGCACGGTCGTTTTGTTTTGCACCACTACCTCCTCGCCTCTCCCATAACATAAACAAATCACCACACGTCTTTACAATTTGCAACCAACAAACTCGTGCAATACTCTTGCACGCTTCAATAACACAACCAGTCATAAACAACGTAAGTTACAACTTCAAAACAATTGCTTCATGTCTTGAGAGACAAGTAGCACCTTGCTGCTCCATCACGACAGTTCGCAAAGCTGACAAGATTTACAACAATACAGACCCAAAGTTCAATCAATACCATCAATCAAGATGTCTACCAACGTTCTCACTCCCGCTGAGACTGCTATTCTCCATGCTGTCGTCGGACACATGACAGAGATGCCTGACGTAAATAATTGACATTTTCACATCCCCTTTACCCCCTCTGTACAAGAATCGGCTTCCCACGAGCAAAGTCTAAGATTATTCATGTAAAACCGCTGATGATTCAAACACGGGGCTAACTCTTCTGCTTCTTAGGTAGACTTTGAGAAAGTTGCTGAGGTTCGTACTCTCGACTTCAAATATACTCTTCACTTCCCCGTTCTCAGTTGCTTCACATACCACAGAGCTTCCCTCCCCAACGTTCACTTCCAGTGAAACACGCTTGACTGTCCGCTCTCTCCCTACGACAAATAAAGCTAATAATCCGTCTTTGCAGCAAGTCGGTATGACCCACGCTCGTAACGCCAAGGCTTCCTTCAGAAAGGTCTGGGCCAAGTTGAAGGATCTTATCACCGACAAGGACGAGGCTGAGGAGGAGGTTGCTGTCAAAGTTCCTACCGTTAAGACAATTGCTTTTAGGAATGCTAAGAAGGGGGTTGCTAAAGCTTGCGTCACCGGTCCCAAGAAGGCCTCCGAGTCTGGTCCTAAGGACACTGGCGATGCTAAGAAGCAAGCTGGTGGAAAGGAGATCCTCCGTTTCACTAGGCAGACTCGTAGAGGTAATCGAATCACTGCTGCTGGCGAGGACCGCATGATTTTGGGTATGCTTGAGATAGAGGCGCAGGAGAAGGCTGAAGCTGAAGCTCAGAAGCAGGGAGAGGAGAATATCGAGAAGAACGATAAAGAGGCTAAGCATGGCAAGTCATTCAATATCCCCAAAGACCTTGTAGTCGATCACACTGGAGCTGTCTTGTCTAAAACATGTTCGCATCTGTCAAGGCCATTATTGTCGAGACTACCTCAGTCACTGCCAGAGTTGGAGAAGTTTCTGAGTTTGTCGAGGCCAAAACTGGCTTTGATGCTGAAGATCTCAAATTTCTCAATTCCCTACTCGAGACGAGCACTCTAGCCAGCGCGGAGGCTGCGAGTTGCGTTGACTTGATAATCGAAAGAAACATGCTAACAACAATCTTGCGCAGTTGATTAAATCGCCAACACAACACACCATAGCACATTGTCCTACCCCTTCGTACCGACTCGTGCTCTTTCATAGGTGTTTTGTGCTTTCGGCAGCGCTGCAGCTTGGATGGCTGTTGTGGTGACCTTTCAGATATGCATGTTGTGGATTTCTTCCTGGTCTGGTAGATACCTACGACGGGTGGATGGATGCATAATCGATGAGGCCAGCCACGCTACATAAAGATTTTATAGATCAATGCAAACTTGATCACAAAAGCCTTTACGTGCTCCCTTTAACTCTTGAAAGCAGGGTCTACAAACACCGGAAGGTTGCCAGAAATCTGCAAATCGACCAATAATGACAGGACAGTAGTTGAGGAGCCCCGAAAGGTCTTTGGACTTTAAATTCAGACAGTCTCCCACTCTTCCCTCAAATCTACCTAGTCTCAGACGAAAATTCTTGAGACTTCTCCCATCGCAGAGATTCTTCCGCTTGTCGGCCCTTGCCAAGTTGCAGGACCTAAGATTCCTCGTCAGCACAGCACTTGATCACATTGCGGAACCTCCAAGCAGGACATCATTCAAAATGCCTCCAGCTTCGAATGAAGAGCAATTCAAGTTCTTGATCAGCTGCATTCGCTACAGCAACAATGGCAAGGTCAGAACCCTCCTTCGCGTTCTTCGAACTTCTGCTTACAGTGACAGGTTGATTTTGGTCAGGTTGCTCTTGAGTGCAGGATCGTCAGTAAAGGCGCAGCGTAAGTTTTCCCTGTCCACGTCTCCTCCTCATGCTCGGTTCTGGAACCTCAAAACCGTCGCCCGTACATTGGTATAATCCCTCTTTCAACAGCGCCGCAGCATCTTCTCCTCGCCCCATTCAATGTTCAAGCACAACTGACATCCTTCTCCCAGTGCCAAAAGATACGAGCGCATGATGCGCGCCCACGGTATTGCGCCTAACGCAGCGACAATCAAGCCCATACCCTCCCGCACCATCAAAAACGATCCAAGCGAATCCACCTCAAAGCCCACCAAGAAGCGTAAGACCGATGCCTACATCGAAGACAACAACGCCACCGACGACGAAGAGACTTTCCCCAAGAACATCAAATCTGATCCTGCAGTCCACAAAGAGGAGAAATACATGGTCAAAGAGGAAGAGCAAAGCCAAGGGCAACAACTTAGCATGCTTGATGCGGCTCGTTTGATGCACTATTACGATCCTCCTTCTCCATACCATGGCGGTCTTGGTGAGCAGGAGTACTCTGGGAGCGAGTATGGTGACTCGTCTGGCTACACAGCCGGCATGGGCGGTAGTTATGGTATGCAGCCTCAACCGTATGACTTTGGCAGTGGGTATGGAAATGCTGGCCTGGATATGATTCCTCGAACTGTTGATCCTGGCCTCAACTACCAGTCGATGATGCAGTTCTCTTCTGATTCCCAGGGTCGATCGGACAGCCCAGTGATTGTGGAATGAGAATTAGATTCGCAGCAAAATAAAGGCGATGGGCTATAGGAGTTTGTCGGCAGTTGTAGATCATTTCAACCTTTCCGTTCTGCGGTATATTTTCAGTAGGGGTTGCGGTCGTCAGGATTTGAGTGAAGCAAAAGTGTTTGCGAATAGGGTGGCTGTTAAGAATATGCTGATCTAGTTCCCTCAGTTGTCCTATGGAAACGGTTAGGGGGTAAGACCATAGGTAGTTAGGAACGTTCTATGAAGGCCCAATTCTTTAACAGTGACGATAGGAAAATCGTCTCGCTTAGCAAGTGAAGGTAGAAAGGGGCGTCACGTGATTGGCATCCTGTTTGGGAGTTCGAGCTTTCTGAGCAACGATAACACTTCCAAATCACCACAGCTCGACATAGTTTGACGATTGTGAACAGTGCTTTTCAGTGCTCTTCAAACCACTGATTATCTCCTCTGTGTGTTGATGCTGATACAGTCAAGAAAATTCGAAGATGGGTCGCCAAACCAGTGAGGACGCGGTGCGCTGAGTCTCTGTTCTCCCACGATCTTGTCCCAGATTTTGCTGACCAGGTTTCTAATTTAAGGCCGCCGGATCATTTCAAATAATCCCGAGACATCCCATCGATGACCCGCCGAGAATTGGCAGAACGAATCCGCTCCTTGAAAGGGGACATCATTAACTGGCCTACGAAGTTCGAACAGCTCCTCTCACCGCTATCCAAACTCTCTCGTAGAATCCCCGAGAAGATTAAAGCTTGGTAGGGGGTGCAATATCCAGAAAAGAAACGCGGGTAAAGAGCATGCAACATTCTGCCACAGGCGAAATACGGGATTGAAGACAAGGCCTTCATGGTTGTGAGTCCTTCTTATCTAGCCAACTTCTGCCAGTCGCTCCCACCGTTCTAGCTGACTCTACCTTTCAAGAACAACAATAGCTTCATGCATCGAGGTCGAGACATGAAGAATTTTGAAATTGATGAAAACTTATTGACGATCACGGGAGCCAGAAGAAGAGCACGTCTGATGGGGCATTGAAGCTATCCAAGGGGAAGCATTCGGGAAAGCACCGCAACGAGATGATTACTGGGGGAGGCAGCGGATCATGCAACGTTTGAGAAAGAAGCCTGGTACTACCGAAAGGGTCGTAAAGCGAGACATGGTAGTAGGACATCTGGTTGTGAATGCAATTCTCTTTCTTGTCCTTATGACCACAATAAGCGAGTATTGAGTTGATGAAGCCTCTATGAAGTAGCCATTTGTCCTTTTCTTATGCAAAAATCTGTGCAAAGAAACGTGTTCCTTGTTTCGAAGAGATAAATGTGCCAACCCAGAATCTGTTCATGGATGCCCAAGAAATCAGAGCGAGAAGGAATTCGTTGAGCGGAAGAGGCAATTGCAACATATCCAAAGAAGGAGCAGGTTTCCTATTCAAATACTTGCAATTGTTCCGATATGAATTACATAATTGGTAGATTGAGAACAATGCCCAATAGATTAGCTTCGACATAGTCTTGGGCGGAAGTAGATAGTCCGGTGTGCGGTCATCGGTTGCGGAAAAACTCCAGTCTATTGTCTTTGCCGAAAAGGTGGTTTTCTGACTTTCGCGAAATTTCGCGCGCTTCCTCAACTTTTCGACAACGCCTTTCCCCACACCACTTGCAACCACTTGCAACACGACAACACGACAACACCTCTGCCAAACAGAGGAAAACTTCCTAAGCATCTGGAGTCTCTCTGGTCCCTCATTCTGCATAGCTCAGGTAAGAGACTGTCCCCTTCACCTCCATTCTCCTCCGTCGCAACTCCTCCGTCGCGACTCCTACGCAATACCTCTCATATTGGCTACCACGAAAGCACAAACACACTTCGACAGTAGCTAGAGCTACAATTGAAGCCATTGACTCTCTTTATCTGCCTGGCAAGTGTTGCACCTGTTTAGGCAAGCCAGAGAAGTGCACCCAATATTGTGGCATCATATCTCACCTTTGAATCCTGAATTTTGTCTTCAGTTTTTCGATGAAGTCTGCCTCCTCCTCAAGATTCGTGGTCTTCCCTGCTCCTCACATGTCTTTTCTTGCACCATATGCAACTCTTCACCTCTCATCCTCTTGACAGATCAAGCTAACCAAATTGGCTGCAGACACCACAATTGTACGTACCCTCTGCAGTATTGCACGTTCTATTGCTATTGAAGGTCAGTCATCTATTGTCTTCAAATATTCGCGTCCGCTACTTTGTTAAACTTACATCTTCCACTCGGCCACTTTGCAAGCCATCGAAAAGTTGATATTTTGATGCATCCAGCTGACCAGACATTCGACCGCAGATTCTTTCTCTCGCTGTAAGCAACCACATTCCCTTGCTCACGTACTGCCACCATTCTACCTTCTCATACGAACATCGGTATCACGGCCTTCGCGTCGCAGCCGAATCCTGAAGTGGACGCCTTCCATTTTAGCTATTGCCATTTCCAGGCCAGTGTCATCCACGTCTTGCTTTGGAGCCTCCCCTCTCCTCCTATTTCCGCTCAATTCCTTCTCCCTTTATCCGCAACATCATAAGATTGGCTGGTAGTTTCCGGTCAAGTCTTTCCCTCGTCAACCCACCTTCTTTGGCTGGAGACATAGCACAAATCCAAAAAGAGCTCAATCGTTTCTCCCTCTTTCAGATCACCATTTCACTCTCGATTTTCGCGGCAGTCTTTTCTTCCTCAACCCATCTCCCCCAACTCTCCCGGCCTCCAACCTGCACAACGAACCCATCTCTGCTTCACAATACTCTAATTAGCGCTGACAGACCATTGATTACAGGTCATCCCTTCCAACCTAAACACCCCACCGAAAGGACTGTGCATATCGATCTCTATCGGCACGATGGGTCCTTCAAAGAAGACCAAGGCCACAAGCCGTCCATTGCCTTCATCTCTTGCACCTGATAACACGGTATGTACCATTCCATCAACTCTCGGTGATAGTTGTCAAATGGCCACAATCTACCCCTTATGTGCGTTTACTGATCTTCCTTTTCACAGACCTCGAGTGAGAAGAAGAACAAGACTTCTTCCGTGGCCTTCCAAGGCAAGGTTGGTAAGAGTAAGGCCCCATTCCGCTTTCCATGGCAGAAAAAGGGCCACTTCGAATATCAAGATGCGCTTCTGGAGTCCAAGAACGCTAACAGCCTTGGAGACAAGACCAAGGGCGGAGCCGCAAAGAAGAAGGCCATTGTCGAGAAACATGACGAGTGAGTGCAATTCCAAATTCATTTCTTGAGTTGCAGACCATCGGTATTGTGGCGCTGAAGTGTTACTGGCGAGCGATTGAAATGAGGATGGATCAAGAATCGAAGCTAACTTCGACGCTCATAGCTCTGATTCCGACCACAAACTCGACATTGAAAGCAAACTAGGCGGCAAGACGACTCTCGGCGGTAAGTCTATAAAGAGTTACACAGGCGATCGATCAACCATGGGTACCAAGACCTACACGGGTGGAGCAAAGCGACCTATGGCCCATGACGCTAAGGAGGAGGACTCTGACGCCGAGTACATGGTAGATGAGTCGGGCGACGATGAGGATGCAACTGCTGTCAAAAAGCCGTTTGGCTATGGCCCTTCTAAAAAGCAGAAGGTTGAGGTCGAGGACAAGACTCCGAAGCCGAACGGTCGAGTCTTGGGCCGCAAGCTCGTGATGTGGCACCGTAAGTCCACATCTCCCCACTCTCTTCTGCAGCGCTGCATACAATTCAATCTCTCATGTACAATCGTTTACTAATACACAATCTACAGGTCCTAGAATGGTTGAGAAGCTGATGCTTCACCTGCAGTACGAATGCCACCGCGGTGGTATTACGCTCCCATGGGACAAGGTCGTCGATCGATTGAGTACAGGTTCTAGTGGAGCGTCCGCACTTCAACACCTGAATAAGCTCCGCGACATCTTGATCACCGAAGGTCACATGGTTCCACCATTGCTCGGCAAGAAGTCCGTTCCACAAGATCAAAGCATTCGTGGTTTCGTCCGTGATATGGATGCGGAGAAGCCAACTGATACCAAGGTTGTTCGCTGGGGAGAACAGATCGATGACCGCAAAGAGAATCTTGAGATTGATGGTGTCGTTCGTGGCTCTGGCAACTACCGTCGTGGTACATACAAGGCTTTGGAAAACAACCAGAAGGCTTCAGGTGAGCGGCGGAATCGAATTCCTGTTGAGCTTCGCGAATCTCGAGCAGGCCCTGATAAAGCATTAGGTGCCAAGGCGAAGGCTACCGACAAGAAGAGATCTGCTCGTGCTGTGTCTACAAGTTCAGATTCTCCCGACCCCGCTGAGCTCGCATCGGATGAAGACTATGATCCCTCTATCGCCAAGAAGGTCAAATTCGGTCGCAGTCTTCGCAAGGGTTCCAGGATTGCTGGCAGATACAAGGTTGAGAGCTCTGGTGATGAGGCTGAGGAGGACTTTGATGGATTCGCAGGCAACTTAATGGTAGCTCCCGCTGTTGTCAATACCCCAATCAACAAGCGACTCGTTGGCTATAATCAAGGCCAGGGTCTCATGACTCCACCAGGAAGCAAGGGAAGCAAGGGATCGAATGAAACCGCATTGAGACCCGTTCCACACGTCCTCAACAACCTGGATAGTGGAGAGTCGATTACCCCGCAGGAATTCCATGATGAGGAGTTTGGCTTGGATCATGATCTCGAGCAGTTTGGTGACGACATGGAGGATGGTTTTGAATATGCTGGTAATGGTACAGAGTATCACATTGATTCGGTTGGCGAGGGCGAGTACGAAACTCCAACCCGTCAACCTCGTCAATCTGCACTCGGCGAGCTTACCCAACAGTTTCTCCACGACAAAGGCTATGGCAGACCCGCCCTAATGGTCAAAGCCCCAAAGTTCAACCTCCCTACTCGACGAACCAATCCTACACTGTATCAATCGCACGATCTTCCCCTCACCAACCCCAATGGTGCTTCTTCCGCTGGTCCTTTCTCAAGCAAGCATGGTGGCAACCATTCTACCTCCGCTCTGGCCATGAACAACCAAGCCTTCAATGATGTGATGAGTGGTCTTGGGGGCAGTCACAATGGTTCCGCCGGATATGGTGTAAGTGATCCAATGGCGGCAAGACAATTCTGAAGTTGGTACTAACGTCTTCAAACAGGGCGCTGACCAGTTTGCTGTTGATCCATTCTTCGAGGGAATGCATCCTTTCGGCTCCGGTACCGGGTCGAGCATGTTTGCCGGTCTTGCTCCCTTCTCCGCTCCCTTCTCCAATTCTTTCAACATGGGCTTTAACCACTTTGATTTTTCGCACCCAAACAACGGCCCTAAAACTCAGACATCTTCTTCCTTTGCATCTGGCTTGCCTAGCTCTCAGGACAACTCGGCGACCGACACTCCATTGACCAATGGTCCCCAGGTTCAGGATGACGCAGCCTCCGTTGCTGCACCTAGCCACGATAATTACGCACAAGACACCGAAGATGAGTCTAACATCAAGGAGGAGGAGTTTGGAGGCTTCTTCTAAGCTTCCACCATCGTCCCGCAGTTGCGAATCTGCATTAGCAAAATCGTCGCTCCCGTCACTGTTTGGCTGGGAGTGCTTCTTCTTTCGCTTCTTACTTGTATTACCACCACTTTTTGATCTTCGGATCCCTGATTCCTTGCTACTCTGGCTTCCTCGTCATTTTCAATTTCGGATTTCCGATACTGAGTTTGGCGATTTGTTGTTGGGTATGCGGCTTGGAAACTTGTAATTCTTCGATTCTTTGACCAGGTCATCTTTTGACTGTGTCCCCTTTTATGGTGCGAAATTATGGAAAAATGACATGAGGGCAGTCTGTTGCTCTGTTTGGTGCTGGATCTTTGATTTCGCGAATGATCGATGGAGCGGATATGGAACTAGAAATGCAATGGTGTGTGGTCAGCTCTGTTTGATACCAAGTCTCTGACTTGGTAGAGGATTATGGTGCATAGTACTTACCTACGATGATGATCGCAAGGCTTTTGACACGCAGTATTCAAGTTGACTTTGGGAAAATGGTGATATGGCTTACGTGCGTTGCCAGTGCAGGCTCTCTTTGCCGGTAGCGTTTGATACTTTGATGGATGGAAACCTAGGTTTACAACTTTAGCCTAGACACACTTTAAATTTCTTTACAAATATGGTCCTTGACAAGTTGCTTGTGATATGAGCTGCAAGTAAATGAACACAGAGGTAGCTGTCCTGAGCCATTAAGTAATTGGAAAGACTCGAAAGATTTTGACGGAACTTCGAGCTTTTGGGAAGGACCTAAATGTACCTACAGTTCGAGTGGCTTGGACAATTTGAGACCCTCGACCATTTTGGAAGGGTGACCATGAAACTCAGCATGCCACATGTCATGTGGGTCGGTATTTGGAAAATGAGCTGAATTTGAGCCGAATCCAGAATAGGGCATGAGGAACGTTGTCTGAAGTGAAGCAGTGAATCATTCTAAAGACATCGTTAATGTTGGGCACATTTGAGTGGATTATCAGCCACGAGGGAATCGCTCCATTGATGACGGACTGAATCCGCCGAGGTTCAGATAGAAGCAAGAACGTGAATGACCAGACTTGAGAGAATTCAAGAAGAGCCTCTGTGCAAATCATTGCCTTATCATTATCCGATCAGTTTCGTCCATGTTCGGGGCCAGACCAATATTCACCAGACAATTACCACTTTGGTAGCCTTGTCTTCCGCAGTAGAATACTTTCTAGTGGTCAGGGCCGGATTTCAAACCTGTCGCTATGTTTCAGTGGATCTAATCGAGATAACTAGTAATGTGATGAGCAGGAAACTCTAATATAAATTCTCCATCGTAGCCTCTGGACCCAATGACATATCTTTCTGAAGAACAAGACTTCTTGATTGCTACTGCAGACTCCTGTCAAGATCCGGTATAAGCAGTAACAAATGCCGAACTAAAGGAACATGAAGGGATCCTCTTTCCCAATACCAGGGACGAATCCGAACTTTCGAAAAGTGAGATACTTATTAACAAAAAGTTTTGAGATGAGGAAACAGGACATATGACAAAGTTCAAGGCAAAGGAAATACTCAGTGAAAGTTCAGGAGAAAACCATGTCGATCGTTCTCAGAATAGATCCAAGCAAACTACTTGGTCAAGAGGGAGATAGTTAAAGAATAATCATGGTCTAATATAAAGATCATAGTGAACGTTGAAAGGGGGTTCACCAGAAGTTTTCTAATGTGTAGAACAAAGGCGAATAGTTGCCGAAAGTTGAAACCGACATCCTGACGGCGTTTGACGTTTGACGTTCATCAAAGAGATAAAAAATAATTGAGAATAGAAGTGAATGTGCAAATCGATGTTGTAGAGAGCAGCCAGATTGTTGTTGAAGGTTGAGCAGATCAAAGACAAATACTTGTCGGAAGTATTTGAACGTTGTGAGGTCAGGACGAAGAAAATACGGTAGTAGGACGACTCGCTTTGTCTCAAAAGTGAAATTCGATAGAACTAACATATTATGACGCCGGGTATGGATCAGAGAGGAATATTTGAACCGAGTGAAGAGATGTGGTCGGTGAATTGTATCGCCGGCCTGACGCTAAAACTTATTGTGGGTCCCGTTGATTTCGATGAAGTTCTTCGACCCCAGAAATATTTTCTATTGATCTGTCTGTTTTGATTCTCATCTACCCACGAACACTTTCCTGCTACAACACTCAGGACATTGCTCCTCTTTTGTAATTGTACCTCTTCATCGCCGTCTTTCATTTAGAAATTCCTCATCATGCAGAGAGCGTTGACATCCTCCGCGAGGGCCTCGCTCCGTTCAAGCTCGTCGAAGCTTCGTCCTTTGGCTTCTGCGGGTTTCAACGCCCAGCAATTGCGATTTGCGCATAAGGTATGTCCATGATAGCTTCAACGTTTCTCTTCTGGATTGCATCTGTTGGTAGATCCGAGAAAGAATGCTCATCACGGTATGTTTAGGAGCTCAAGTTCGGTGTTGAAGGAAGAGCAGCTCTGTTGGCTGGTGTTGAGACCTTGGCAAAGGCCGTTGCAACCACATTAGGACCTAAGGGACGAAATGTGATCATCGAGTCAAGTTATGGATCTCCAAAGATCACTAAGGGTCAGTTCTACCCCTTTTCCATCTGCGACCCGGAATTGACGTCTTCCAGATGGTGTGACTGTTGCCAGAGCCATTACCCTCAAAGATAAATTCGAAAACCTCGGCGCTCGACTTATCCAAGACGTAGCATCGAAAACAAACGAGACTGCAGGTGATGGAACCACTACTGCCACTGTCCTCGCCCGAGCCATTTTCTCCGAGACTGTCAAGAACGTTGCTGCGGGATGCAATCCTATGGATCTGCGACGAGGAACCCAAGCTGCTGTTGATGCTGTTGTTGATTTCTTGCAAAAGAACAAGCGCGACATCACCACCAGTGAGGAAATTGCCCAAGTTGCCACCATCTCTGCCAACGGTGACACACATATCGGAAAGTTGATTGCAAATGCTATGGAAAAGGTTGGCAAGGAAGGTGTTATTACCGTCAAGGAGGGAAAGACTATGGATGATGAGTTGGAGGTCACCGAGGGTATGCGATTCGACCGTGGATTCGTCTCCCCATATTTCATCACCGACACCAAGTCCCAAAAGGTCGAGTTCGAGAAGCCTTTGATTCTTCTCTCCGAGAAGAAGATCTCTGCCGTTCAAGACATTATCCCTGCTCTCGAAGCATCCACACAACTGCGCCGCCCTCTAGTTATCATCGCTGAGGATATTGATGGTGAGGCTCTTGCAGTCTGCATCCTGAACAAGCTCCGTGGCCAACTTCAAGTCGCTGCTGTTAAGGCTCCTGGCTTCGGTGACAACCGCAAGTCCATTCTTGGCGATCTTGCTATCCTGACCAACGGTACTGTCTTCACTGATGAGCTTGATGTTAAGCTTGAGAAGGCGACACCTGATATGCTTGGAACCACAGGCTCAATCACCATCACCAAAGAGGACACCATCATCTTGAACGGCGAGGGAAGCAAGGATGCCATCAGTCAACGATGCGAACAAATCCGGGGTGTCATGAATGACCCTACCACCTCCGACTACGAAAAGGAGAAGCTTCAAGAGCGACTTGCCAAGCTTTCTGGAGGCGTTGCAGTCATTAAGGTTGGAGGATCATCCGAAGTTGAGGTCGGCGAGAAGAAGGACAGATTCGTTGATGCCCTCAATGCTACTCGTGCCGCTGTTGAGGAGGGTATCCTACCAGGTGGTGGAACTGCCTTGCTCAAGGCTGCCAGCCAAGCTCTTGGCTCTGTCAAGTACGCAAACTTTGACCAGCAACTTGGCGTCAGCATCATCAAGAACGCAATCACCAAGCCCGCACGCATGATCATCGAGAACGCTGGAACAGAAGGATCTGTTGTCGTTGGCAAGCTTATGGATGAATTCGGAGTTGACTTCAACAAAGGATATGACAGCTCCAAGGGCGAGTACGTTGATATGATTGCTGCTGGTATCGTTGATCCTTTCAAGGTTGTACGAACCGGATTGGTTGATGCCAGTGGTGTTGCATCGTTACTAGGCACCACTGAAGTTGCGATTGTGGAGGCACCGGAGGAGAAGGCACCTGCTGGACCACCAGGTGGAATGGGTGGCATGGGAGGTTAGTATCCCATTTATTCTTTCAAATCATATCACTGACAATTATAGGAATGGGTGGAATGATGTAAAGTAGAGGTGATTATAGACACTCAACGACGCTTCATGCTGTTGCTTTCTGGATCATCTTTCGACGGTCACCATCATATCACGGCTGTTTTAAATGTTGTATAATACACCCCTCTCACTCTTCGCTCTTGTCTTCTACTATCTGGAATTGCGGAACGATTTGGTCTTTTGAAGATGGGAGTTCTCAGGAATCAAAATGTATAATAATAAGACACAATCCAAAAAACACTTCAAACATTGCCTCACCATCCTGAATCCTGTTCTTACGTGTACAAGTGCCACTGATTAGGCTGCCGTCTTAAAGCAACGAATTCTAAATAAGCGCACCGTCATCAAAGTCCAAACAGGTCTCCTCGCGCGTAGAATAAACTGTTTTTGAGCCATTCCGTCTTTGACTTGGAGATATTGTTTGTTTCCGCAAGACCTCGTTTCCTGGTTGACGCAACCCACCAGGTTTAGCTAGCGCCGAATCTCACCCCACCACCACCCAGACTTCCAAAAACAAGCGCATCATCTTCAGACCTTTCGCACTACCTGACATCCTCACCTGCTCAACCCTTCCCATAGACCTCAGCGCACCTCCTACACAACAGTATGTTCATTACCTCCCAGCGATCAGGAAGCGGCTTCCTACCCCGCAGACTTAGGATTTGGGTTCGGATTCGGATTCCGAGCTGGAAGGCTGACGTTCTTGAGATCGCAGAAGCGAAGAATCAGAAGAGATAGGATAGCAGTCACAATGGTATGCGTCTTGAAACCGTTCACCACTGTTGGAGATTGAATAGGACTAACTTGACGGTACAATAGTCTCAATCAGGGTCAGTACAACTTATAACCCCACATGCCGCCTGTCGCGCGACCACTATCCCCCATACAACAAGAGATCGGTCAAATAACAATTCGAAATCGAGTGACTGGGCATGATCTGCTTTTCTCCTACACCAGATCACCAGCGCATGCTCTGAATTGTCCCTTCTGATTAGGGAACCAAAACCTATCCCCTTCGCACTCAACCCGAATCGCTTAAACCCCGGCGAACGACTCGATATCCAGAATTCCTGCTAACAGCAATATCCAGAGTCTCAATTTCGCCGGAGTGCATCTCGAAGTTCAACGAGCTAAAGCTCAACAAGAAAATCAAGTATATCTTGTATAAGCTTTCAGACGACTACAAGCAGATCGTGGTTGAAGAGACCAGCGAAGATGCTGACTGGGATGCCTTCCGGGAGAAGCTTGTCAACGCTCAATCCAAAACCAAGACCGTATGTTGTTCAATACGCTGCAATAATTGTTTGGGAATAGCGAAGCTGATCTGATGTAACAGGGTAAGGTTGGAAAGGGACCGAGATATGCTGTCTACGACTTCAACTACGAGTTGGCTTCTGGTGAGGGAGCAAGAAGCAAGATCACATTTATCGCATGGTCCCCAGACGATGCCGGTATCCAGGTACGTTCTCTCCTCACGCTAAAAGTTCCTCCTGCTAATCATTCCGAACGACAGCCCAAGATGGTGTACGCTTCCTCCAAAGATGCTCTTAAGCGCGCTCTGAACGGCATTGCCACCGAATTCCAAGCAAACGACGAGGACGATATCGAATACCAGTCAGTCTTGGCGAAGGTCAGCAAGGGATTGGCATAAATTACCCAGAACGAATGAATACATAGTGTGGATAAGGAGCGGGCAGAAGGATTTCATTAACAGTGTATTTGCTAGGCATAAATGCCTTCATGAACTGGAGCGAATATGATGACTGAAAAGCTGTCTTTGGTCCTGAAATTCTTTTGAGCGAATAGACTCTTCAAACAAGCCATCATAGAACCGCCGTGCAAAAGTCACCAGGCTCAACTTAGTTGAACCGTAACCATCGGGCAGTCTTGACGACAATCTGATCAATGATAGATCGATACCTTTAATTTTCCGGGGATATCCGGAAAGGTCTTTCCAAATCGTAGACTTTCAGATGCCTCGGATTTTATCCAACCATAGCATTGTCATACCATACAAAGTTTTATAGCGAGTGCCTTTCCCTACCTCTTACCAAGACTTGCGAGGATTGAGAAATACCTGCACCCAATTAACACAGGTATTCGAGGGTTTATATTAAGCTACATCGATGACAATGCTTCTATATCTCTTTCCCTTGTTTGCAACTCCGTAAGGCCTAAAGAAACAGGAAGTAGATTTAGGACGCTGAGGATCAAACACTAGCCGCGCATTCCCCAAGTCTGGTCTTGCGTGGACAGAAATCCCCCCTTTCTTCATATTTCGCAACCTCTGCTCGAGATAGGACAGAGCAGAGGAGATATGTGAAAGAATAAACAAGCCGGCTTCAGGGTCCTGAGTTTCGGATCTCAGGCAGGAGATGCTAGCTATAACTCCGCCTCAAAACTAGCTGGGCTATCGTTTGGGTCGAAAGAAACCAAAGACCTAACTTGGGTTAAGAAGGCTGGCTCCGACGGAAAGAATAAAAATCATTAAGGAATCGGAGTCCCATTCCTTTAGATGACTGTGTCTGATATTTCATTCCAGGTATGTTCATGCAGAAATCTTTATGCATCCAAACGCCGCGCTCAATGCCCAAGCCTATTAACAGACCACAAAATCACTTCTGCTGTTCCCAAGCCTTCCTGAAAACCCGAAAAACCTTCTGCCCCTCCTCCTCGTCTCTCAGTCGTTGCACCAAGAAACCCTTCAAGTCCGTCCAGAAGTCCTCACTCGATAACGTCTGCGCTCCATGTATGCCTTGCGCCACCGGCGGAATGATCTCCTCCTCGGCTCTCTTCACAGCTGCAGCGCCTCCAAGAACCATGACAGAGAACTCGACCTTACTTTCGTCCTCGCCCACAATATCCTTCAACACCTTGCTGTCCGGGACAGGTTTCTTCTTATACAATAACCGGAGCGCAGAAGTTGGGATAGATGTCTGAGATGTAATGGCAGTTTTGAGGTCGAGGATCGAAGTGCTGGGTGCTTGGGAGGGAAGCGTTATGTCCAGAGGGGGGTTGCGTAGGGATTTTAAGGTTATGCTTAGAGAGCGTTCGGAGCCTGGGGCGAGTTTCTCTTTCTTGGCTAAGGGTTTGGGCATTTTGGGGAGGATATACTGTGTTTTGTTAGTTTGAGTTTCTTATAATTGGAGAAAGACGGAGGAAGGTGGGGAGATAATAGAAGAGCACGTACAGCGCTGTGCGCAGGGTAATTCCTGGGATCTTCGACATGATCGGCTGATATCTTCGGTGGTTTCGTATCCAGCGTCATCAGAAATTGCTTTGCGAAGCTGAGTTCGGTCATCTTGAGTTCGAATTGCAAAACGTATCTGTTGCTGGTGGTTGGCTACTTGGCTTGTGATGCTGGATATAAATTCGCTGGTCTTAGCACGGAGAATCGGCGCCGAGGAAAAGGCACTAGCGCATGAGCCCGCAAAAAAGTTGCTGCTTCGAAGTTTTCTGGGCTGGAAATATTGAGCGACAAACTTAACTTGATCCCTTTTCCGCCACATCTACGACCCTTTGAAAGGGAAGCAGACAATATGGGAGTCGGAAGACGAATGAAAAAGCAGGGTCCTCCTGAACCCCTCGATGAAGCACATTTTACGACCCTCAAGCGCAAGGCGGGGATGAGCGTTGCGGAATCAAGAGCAGAAAGCAAGCAATATCTGAAGAAACAACGAACGGACGGCGCCGACTCCAAGCCTGCGAGAAGGGGCAAGAAAGAGAAGGCCATTGGCAAACCAAAAGGATTCACGAACTCAATGGCACTCTCTTCCCAAACACCTGCGCTGAAGAAATCGAAAAAACATGAGGCGGTTCCTTTACCGCTCTCCGACAAGGAAGACGAGGATTCAGATGCTGCAGACTTAATGAAAGACGAGTTTGATGACCTTTCTGGTGGGGAGGAAGAGGGGGGATTGGGGGACGGAGATGACTTTTTAGAGTCGGGAAGTGAGGTTTATGATTCCGAGGATGACCATGCGCATAAGGCCATGTTCTCGGAGGACGAGGATGAGAGTGATGCGGAGGAGAAGTTGACTGCTGCCAATATCGCGGGTTTAACGAGGAAGTTGGATGAACAGATGGCGGAGCAGGAAGCTGAGGCACAGGCTGAGTTGGAGGAAGCTGCTTTGCAAACCAACATTGCTGGTGATCGACCACATATTCTTTCCGACGATGAGTCCGATGAAGAGGGCGTCAAGACCACTGCGTTGCTCGCACCCGACTTACAATTACTACGGACACGTATCAACGATACAGTCCGTGTCCTCGACGAATTCTCGAAACTTGCAGAAGAAGGACGTTCGAGAGCAGAATATACTGCGCAGCTGCTGAAGGATATCTGTGTATATTACGGCTACTCCCCCTACCTCGCCGAAAAACTTTTCAACCTCTTTCCTCCTAAAGAAGCATTCGCTTTCTTTGAAGCAAACGAAACGCCCCGTCCCATCGTAATCCGTACCAACACTCTCAAAACCCATCGCCGAGACCTGGCACAAGCGCTCATCAACCGCGGTGTAACCCTCGAGCCTGTTGGAAAATGGTCGAAAATCGGACTCCAGATCTTCGAATCCCCCGTGCCCCTAGGAGCTACGCCCGAATATCTCGCTGGTCATTACATACTACAAGCCGCTTCTTCCTTCCTCCCCGTCATGGCCCTCGCACCCCAAGAACATGAGCGTGTTCTCGATATGGCTTCTGCGCCCGGTGGAAAGACAACGCATATTGCTGCGCTCATGAAGAATACTGGTTGTATTTTTGCAAACGATAGCAATAAATCCCGTGCCAAAGGTCTGATCGGTAACATCCACCGTCTTGGCGCCAAAAATACCGTCGTATGCAATTACGACGCCAGAGAGTTCCCGAAGGTCATTGGGGGGTTCGATAGAGTGCTTCTTGATGCTCCATGCTCTGGGACTGGAGTTATCGCCAAGGATGCTAGTGTCAAAACGAATAAGACTGAGAGGGATTTCTTGATGCTGCCGCATCTGCAGAAACAGCTTTTGCTGGCAGCCATTGATTCTGTGGATCATGCAAGCAAAACTGGTGGATATATCGTTTATTCAACTTGTTCGGTGACAGTAGAGGAAAATGAAGGCGTTGTACAATATGTGTTATCGAAGAGACCGAATGTCAAGCTCGTAGAGACAGGCTTGGCATTTGGAAAGGAAGGTTTCACATCATATATGGGAAAGTCTTTCGATAAGTCAATGAAGATGACGAGAAGGTATTATCCCCACGCTTATAACGTGGACGGATTTTTCGTTTCGAAATTTAAGAAGATGGGACCGTCGTCAAGTGGTACTACTGCGACTGTTAAGTTCGATGCTGGTGATGAGGAAGTGGTGGATAAGCGACCAGTTCCAGAGACGGAGGATGAGGCAGAGGATGAGTTCGGCGGCTTTGACGATGCGGAAGATGAGGTGTATATTGAGAAGGGGAAAAAGAATCTGATGCGGAGGAAAGGGATAGATCCCAAGGCGAGCAAGGGAGACGCAAGTAAGAAGCAGTCGAACGAGAAGGACAAGTCGAGTAAAAAGAAGTAGAGGAGCAATTTTATGGAGTTTTCTGGCCTATATTATTTTCGTACGATGTGGTTGCAGCTTCTTTCCAATCAGTTCTTTGCTATCCGAGTAGGTCTCGTATTCTCGTTCTCACTCACTTGTAGGATGCTGCTGAGTGGCAAAGAAAGCTTTATTCAATTTCAACCACTACCGAAAGATTATACTATGGACAAGCCAAGACGTGCAACCGCAAGGTCGCGGCGGACGCTATCAAATCTCATCCATCAAGAACTCCTCATCTCCATCCTCCTCATACTCGACCACTGTCTTGTTGATACGAGCTACAATCTCATCCTCGTTCTCGTCAATATCCACTCCTCGTTCTCGAACCCTGGCGTTCGGTCCACGGCTCATTGTGTTGCCTTTGACTGCCACGTCTCGCTGTCAGGAGCTCTTCTCTTTCGCCTCAATCAACCGCAGAATGAAGGAGACTTACCAGGCATCTTGCGGACTCCACTGGAACTGACATTAGTTCCGCTGCCGACTGCTTTCTTAACTCGCTTTGATGGAGATCCGGACGGGGTCGTCGGTGTGTTAGGAACAGTCGTGGTGGATGAGAAAGAGGCGTTTGGAGACTGGGTATTTGGGGTACCCGGGGCGTTCGGAATGAACTTTTTCTTCATCTGGCCGAACCTGGTGGAGGCCACTTTTGCGTTCTTAAAGCCTGCCTCGGCGGCCACAAGATTCCAGTCTACCTTTGCGGGCGTCAGAGTATGGAAGAATAACGTTTAGGGAATGAGCTCAGTCAGAGGTCTGGGGACGGCTCGTTGGTGAAAGAATGGAAGGGGAAAGGTACTTCTGGTTTGTTGGTCATGTTCATCAGAATTGTGAGAAAGAAAAGACCATCTTTGGGAGTTGGGACAGCATTTGGAGTAGCAACGTTCATGGTATCCTGAGACATGGCCAAGGTATGAATGAGATTGAAACTTTCGAAAGAAAGTGAGTTGGGAATCAAGAGAAGGATTGTGAACGAAGAAGGTAGGCTTTTTAAAGTCAGGGTTTTGAACAGCGAAGAAGGTTTATTCTCCCAACTCGATACTCGGGGTCGCAGGTAAGATATATGGACTGACAATAGAATAGATTGGGGGATACAATACCTGCCTCAGAGCCACACATTCGGTACTGAGAAAAGCGCTCGAGCAAGCAAACAGAACCCCGCACTCCGCGCTCCGGTTTAGGAATCAACGCATATAGTTGAGACTCTCATCCCTTGTCCTACATACTCAACAACATGCAATTACCCCCAGCTCTCGCCCAGCTTTGCTGGAAAGAATTCAAAAGAACAAGCCTCGTATGCTACGAGACACGGCACAACTTTGTGACCGCTCTCTTTCCCCCGCTCCACTGTCCAGTCCGATAACTAGAGAAGAGGGCATTGGCTTAGAATCCTGAGCAGGATCTACAATCCGAAATAGACAGGCTTCCGAGTCCGTGTTTGCTAGTTGGAATTTCAACATATGCAATGCATATTGCCTCAACCGCTCAAAAAAAAAAACAGGACCAGCCTCTAGCTCACAGAATGAATATTTTTTTCAACCACTCAATTTCCTAGCCCTCAGAGATAAGCATCTTAAGCAAACACTTTCCAGTCCATCAAATCAGAAGTAAAGCCATCTGCAACTATCAGAAGCCGAGTGTCAATTAGCGCTACAAGAAGAAAAAACGCCGACAAGAAACATGTCACAATAATTTATTTGTGCATACGCGAGCTATGCACGATGTCAGCTGAGCATTTTGTTTTTGTGGCCAATTCGAGTTCCCTGCAGGCCAGGAAGCAGGGAAGTTCAGTTCGAGGTCGGAGAGCCGGGCGCCACTTAAAGTCTCTATTTATAGACCGAGTTGCACAGGCTTTCTATCGAGCTCTATCTTGCATCTATCCTGGGCATTACAAGGAATTAAGTCAGAGGTAGAAAGTGCTTTTGATGGATTCATATGTTTATTTTTCTCTATGAACTCTCGCATGTTACAGAAGGCAGATTTAGACAACCTGAGTAGTGAACGAGTTTCGAGACTCAGCACCAGAGGCTATTCCTCAGAATTTTTCAAGACCCGTTTTAGAAGCTCGCCTGCCAAATCGCAAGAAAGCAGAAAGAGAATCGTTTCGCATTGTCCTTGAATCAGCTATTCCCACATTCATTTCCAAACATTTTCCTTATAAATCCGTAACCCAGATTACTCCATCAACGCGTATTAGTTGAAGTCGAAGATTGAAAGGGACTGCATCAAAGAGAAGCCCGACGCAGGTCTAACTCAGATATATAGCTCCCCGTCATAGTCATTGTAAATCCTGTGTGTTCTAGTCAGTCTCAATCGTCAACTCTAGTCGCCGCAGAATGACATACTCGTCCTGCTCCAAGTCGATAGGCTTTGTCTCGACTCCCTGGCCCTCAATTTTGAAGAGAGGAGCACTCTGGACACCAACGTCCTCCTTAATCATGCGCTTGCGCTTGGATGGAGTGACCATGTTGTAATCATCTTCGTCATCGAGACCGCTAGAGGAGCCGTTGGTAGTAACGAAGGAGCTGGTCATAGATTTTGCCTTGCGAGGGGTAGACTTGGCGGAATTGGTTCCCTTCGGGGCGCGAGTCTTTGGGATCAGAAGCGCAGGGCGCGCTGGAGAAGAATCACCAGAGTTGCCCTTTCTACCTTCCTTTCGGATCTTCTGAAAATGCTGGCTATTGACTGTCAGCTGATGGTCGGATGACTGAAGCAGAGGAAAGAAGTAGGTTGAGCACAAATGCGATTCGGTCTGAGAATTCAAGACCTCGAAGACTGCCGGAGGCCAAAAGTGAGATACTGCGACCTGACTTCCAGTTCTTTCAACGAGACTCGTGCTGAGCATAAAGACTGACGACGATAAGAATGAGCTTGAAGCTAATTACATACCGGCAGGCCTCCTTAGTGAAGGTGTAGCCTTTGGCTTGCATTTTTTCTGCAATAATCTGCCACTTCGATGCACCAGGACCACCTTCGTCGATGATAGTCAGAAGGAGGTCTCTATCAGAAGCACCATCCCAAGTCGAGCCACCTGCTGGAGCCATGATGATTGCTTTGAAGGTTGGTTATTCTTTGAAGATTTGATGTTGTTATGATATAGGGAATGGCGTTTTTCTTTGTTTTTCGAAGTTACTAAGGTGATGGAGACAAGATTCGAGGGAGATAGACTTCAAGTAGGGAAGGGTAAGCGAGGCGAGAAGAAGCGAGGAAAGTACTTCAATTGAAGTCAATACCACCCACCCTAGGTCAAGCCAGTTCCAGAGATAGCTAGTTCTCTCTCACCGCAACTTCTCGAGACTTTATGATTCGACGACAAGGGAGCCTCCTAGGTCCTCAACCAGACTGTTACGAAAGTATCTGCAGTTTCCAAAAGATAAGGCTGCCCTGGAGACGAGCTTTCGAGCCTGGGCAGCCTATCAAAAGCTCACTTCAGACCACAATGGCCGGGTATCTTGTGAGTTGAGTCATAAGCAGGCCATCTCTGCTTCAATTATGGAATCGTTCCATGCCGTGGCTCTCCTTTCGTCTCTTCCTCCATCACACAAGTAGCAAAGTCCAGCCTCTCCGTCTTCCCCGCGACCATATTCCGGCCCCCTGCATCAAGGCTTTGTTGGGAGCTGGCTTCAGCCGTGGCCTCACAAACCCCAAAACCACAATGATAGAACCAAATAAGGACAAGCTTGAGAGACTTCTCTTTTCTTTTGCTTGCTACTATATCCCGCGCTCTCGCTATCGTGATGTCGCTCCTCACCCGTCTCTATCGGCACCCCTGCTAGGCCCATGCAAGCTCTTTAAGTCCTGTAAGCTCTTTACGCGCAACGCGAAGGAGAAAGAGAACGACATCGAATGAGCTTGCAGATGTCTCTACACTCCTCAACATCCATTACCCTAATGAATCCTTTTGCTGCCCTGGATCTTGACGTCCACCTCCAGGCAGCAGCGATTTACATCATATCTCTGCCCGGCACTTCCTTTCCAAGAGGCCCCAGCCATTAAGTGTATCATCCCCTCCTCTGGTGCTGCATTGTGTAATTCCATTATTCGTCCCGTGCATATTCCCCCAGCTCTCCTTGAGAAGTGTGACTGCGCGACAAGGCGGCGTGCATGCAAAGGAGTTCTTTGTGACTCTTTCATAGTGTTTCCTTATGTTCAATTCACGCGCACATATCCGTCCTGCACGTACCCCCCTCTACCGTTCATGCCATGATGTGAAAGGAGGCAGATTCCTACTTCTTCCTCTCACCGGCTCTCACGGATCTACTTTCGTTATTTCACACCGCTCATTGAATTGCGCTGAAGACGCTGTGCTCTCCAACCTTCTGCCCAAGATTGGCCAATTCAAGCTTCACTGCGCTGCTCGGCCTAGCATTCCACAGCCCAATTCCCATTTACATTTCATTCAGCCATCTCCCCATCAGTCTCACTCGAGAAATACTCGATTCCCTCACAAACCCTTCAAATCAGTCAAGCTGGCTACCCTCAGGAAGTCACAAGCCATGACGAATGACAACGCGATTGTTCGTCTCCTATATGCCATCCTCAGTCAGAAATGTCTGAAAGACGTAAGTTCTGCGCTTTCTCCAACCTAAGGACTTGAGCAATCATAACGATATTGCACAGATCGACTGGAATAAAGTCGCACACGATCCGGTGCTTCAGCAAGAAATCACCAATGGCCATGCAGCTCGAATGCGCTACTCCCGCTTCAAGAAGCAGATGGACGGCATCCCCAGCGTCCGCAAGCCCCGGAACCCAAGCTCCCCACGCAAGAAAACCGAAAGGAAGACTCCCAAAAAGGAGAAGATCAAAACCCGAAAAGACAGCGATGATGCACAGAAAATAAATGAGGAGGTTGGAGTGGCGGGGTCGAGTCACCATACCCCTGTCAAAAGCAGCCCAGAGGCGGGTTTCCAGCCCGGCTCCCTGCCAGAGCGTTTCCATGACAGTTTCGAAGACAGTCCTTTTGTCAAGAGAGAGCCGGGATCTTCCAACGTCAGCCTCTATGCAAGCACACCGCTTGAGGAGTCGACTACCCCCGCCTCCAGCTTTCATGGTGGTGGTGATGATATGAGCGAGCACGACGGGCTGTATGCTAGCTTTGACATGCCAGGCGCTGACTTCATGGCTGAACCAGTCATGGGTCAGGGTATGATGGGTCAGCAGCAGTATGGTATGGGTATGCATGTGGGCATGGGTAGCCCTTATCATCAGGGCATGTGGGAGCAGCATCAGATTGAGGCTGAGGGTGGAGTGCTGGTAAAGAGAGAGCCAAGATGGGAACACTCTTATCACTAGATCGAAAGTGCGAACTAGATTGCAAACATTGTGAATGGTGGTCTTTTCGGTAATGTTGGCATTGGGGTTTGGATATCAATATCAAATTGGCAACACAAGAACATATAGATGCAGGGTTGTTTCTTTGCGTTGGATGAAAATCTTTGCAGTCCAAACTCGCAGCTTTCAGCTTCTGATCATCACATCACTTGAGTAGGGGTTGAATGAACATGACACAGCAATTGAAGGTTCCTGACTTGCGAAACCACGCTTGGTGGTATCCAAGCCAATGGTATTTCTCTTAAGCAACACCACCCCCGAATCGGAAGTCCTAAAATGCTCCTGGAGAAAGAGAGTCAATCTTGTATACTGTGCAATCATGGATCATACAGTGGTCTTTCTCCATAAGATGACGCCTTGTCGCCTTGAGAGTATCACTGCTGAAGTCAGCGTTATATAATACCCTCCTTTTCCATAGTTCTCCATCCATATCACTGCCACTGGTCAATATACAGATCTGAGAGTTAAAATCCTAAGCTCCTCAATGCTCTGGGCCCGTTTCACTAGATTCTTGACACAGTCCTTTTCGTCCTCTTCATCATCAAATCCGCACATATCGATATCTCGTTCAAATACTTAATCAACAGTGTATTAAAAGCCTTCGGTATGGTTCTCCTTCATTTGGATTGTCTTCTTGGCCCATTCCTTGAAATTTCCCTTGAAAGCAGCTCTGAAAGATTCAAATTGGTCGGAGAGGAGGTCTTCAGGAAGCGTCCACAGCCACTTTCCGGATTCGATATAAAGTTTCACGGTGGGGACTTCGCCTGAAGTAAATTAACCAAGAAAAATAACCTCAATGCGTTATCAGTCGAGCGCTATTTCAAGGAAGCTTGCCTATTGAGACGTCGGTTGTTCGACTATAGCTGTGCCACGGCAGCCGTGACCTGTTGGTATCTTGGAGATAGGCTTAGATGGCAAGTACTGGAGGTGAGCTCTTTTACATTCGGAAGCTCAGAGAGTTTGCTTAGCGAGAGTAGAATATCGTTGACGCTGCCTTGTAGTCGATTTCGATTCTTAAACGTGCTCAGTAGGTGGAAGCCATGAAGTGTACGGCCCATGGTAAAGGCAGCCTTGCGCAGTTGCATTTGAGGTAGACGTGCTTTAGGAACCACCACAAACTCCTGACGTGGCGCAAAAGTTATTCGACATGGAGTGTTTGAAGACGAAGAGTCGAGAGTAGTCGAGTCAACAAGACGTCGAATTTCGGCTCGCTTATTAGCGCTTCATGGAAAGGGATGTACACCAAAAATGGAAGGAGCCTCTGGTATATTCATAGACAGTATTTGCGATCGGCAATATGACTCAGGGGTTTATTCTGGCAAAAGGGTGTTTCTCGAAGACGGCGTTCTGAGAAGGATCTTGCATCCTTCGTAAGCAAACTTCATATCTTCTCCATCAGGGAGCCATGCATCACTGCCCTCATAAATTTCAACTGCTCCCCATTCCACATAATGTTGCGAATCATAAAAACCTTAGTTTATTTAGCAAAAGGTGAAGTCTCGAAGTGCACATTGCCCTGATTCCAAAAACTCCAAGGCCTCTCCATCCATTAGACCCTGAACGTATGCCTCTCCAAGGACTTGAAAATACCCTCCACGAGGACGGATAGTGATGGGTGTGCTGCAGCCAAAGATAATTGCAATCAAATCCCCGCTCTTAACTTGGTTCTCATCATCACCGTACATGTTATCCAGCACCCAGCCTAGATACCCGTTCGCTGTGGTCATGAATCTCCTACCTTGGCCTGTACGATTGTTGCAGCTGTAAACTTCGGTGTAGTCGTATTCAGACGCATCAGCTGGGATATTCTCGCTGAAGTAGTGGTCAAGGAATTTGCCCATTACTCGGAAACTTCTATTGGCAATGCGCCAGCCGCTCCATCGAAAATAATAGCCTCGCTGGTTGGACAGCCATGTCCAACCCAGGTTTTGGAATTGCTTCTCTGCAATCTTGAATGAAGATGGCAGGTTGAGAACGACTGCATGACGTTCACTTGCTTTCATGCCTTCTGCAACTCTGTCGGAAATCAGTGCTCGGAAAAGAGCTTCAGCAACTCCCAGAGGGCTGGTGTAAGCATTCCTGTCTGATTTTGGCTGCTGTATGGAGTCTGGAGCCCAATGAAAGTATCCTGCTTCCCGAGCCGCCAGACCATCGACTTCGTCAAGGATAAAACCCCGGCAAGTAAGCAAGTCGTCGTTGGAGAGATAAGCTTCCATCTTCCTATCTCTACTGGCGTAGTAGGGTGTTGCTAACTGATCGTTTAGTGGGACGCCTTTGGATCTCCAATACGGGCCCCAGATGGTGACTGTAAGTCTGCCATGCCGAATCCTACTGTTCCAAGTCCAATCTGCAGCCCACGACGGCGACCCCATTTGACCCCATGGGTTTCCTTCGCGAAGTGGCTCTAAGTTTCCGTGACCATAAATGAAAGTTTTGGCAATGGCTGCATATACTTTGGACGGAAGTAATGTGTAATCTGGGACTATATTATCAGCAATCATTGGGTCCATTATTCCCACTAATCCATAGACCTTATCTCTACTATCCTTTGAGGTTGCAGAGTTGGCCATGTCCAAAAGTTGGCCAAAGCTCATATGGTGACCGCCACCATATTCTTCTTTGCGACTCAGAGCCCAAAGGTTTCGATAAACGAGGTGGAGACCAGTTGTTTGCCATGCTTGATCAGGCTGCCGACCTGGGCCTGGGTATTGCAAATTATGCAAATAACGTTCCCGTGCAAGAATTACGTCTTTCGCAGTCCACAAATAATCAAACAGAAAGCAAATGCCTTGACAGAATATCGTCCAAGGAACAGAATGGCTGCCACAGCGCAACACTACCGAAGACGAGCCTAAGATGATTTCTTGTATAATCCAGAGTCGCCTCCAATATTCCCTCGTCATCAAATCGTGTAATGCTGTCCAACACCCGAGCCCGAAATACTCAGGATCCTCTCGCAGTCTTTCTTCCAGTAGTTCTCCGCAGCCTTTGGATCTGGCCTCGCTCAAGGCTTTAATAAGATCGATTGCCCGGCCGCTATGATTCTCTTCCTCCCCAAGCCAAGAAATCACTTCCCATGCATCGCCATAGACATTTCTCATTCTCCCAATCTGGCGAGATCTCTCCTGAGAGTCGTCCTGATTGATACAGATTGCGTCAACCCAAAGCTTGTATCTGCCATGGAAAGTCGCTCGTGAGCTCAAAGTACGTAATGCAATTTCAAGGTTTTGTTGAACGCGTATCTCTTTACCGTTCAAGAAAATTGGACGTGTCTGGCCTGGATCTCCCCACACATAGGACAACGCCGCATAATCGCCCCAGGTGTATCGATGCCGTTTATGCTCCGGGCTATCTTTGTCCATAGACGGATCTCCTGGAGTACCTATAATCGAAGAATCTTGTAGGTTCCTCCAACGAGCAGCAAGTTTTCTTCCCGACGTGCTGGACATAGACATGAAGTTCTGATAGTTTGGCGTGAAGGACTTGAGGGATACAGTTTCTATTGTGCAACGCAGGGGGGACGACCGGAGAGCATAAGGTTCAAGATTGATAACGCGAATTTCTTCCTCGTCCTCGTTGAGCGGAGAGTAGGACAATGTGCAAGGCATATCTAGTTCCATCGTGGAAGATGCTTGAGCATTCAGTTGGCTCTAGGAGAGGTGATTGCCATCAGAACGGCCGAAAGACATATTACGGAGTTTGGAAATGTTCGGTAAGAGATCAAAACCTACGAACTTCATATGCTTCGGAGATATTGGGGAATAATAGTCATTTGAAGATGTGTTACTCTGTCACGGTGACTTTGGGGAACACTGACACTTCGGTTCGAGGAGCAGTCTTTCACAGGCAGCCAAAAGGCTTTATCCAACGTACCATGTTGATGTTGGGGAGAGACTCGGAGGCCATATTGCTTGAGATCATTCGCTGATATAAGAAGAAATAAGACCTGGATGTGGGACGGGACGTTGACGTTGACGTTGTCATTGCGGCCCGTGCCTCGCCTCACTTGATTGGCCGTAATTTCTACCGCATCGCGTCTGACAGCCAACAGAGCGTCAAGCATGTTGGTGCGCTTTTCTACTACTCTCCCTTTCGTTCTGTCCAGTAACTCGGACATCAAATAATGAACAATACGTACTCTAATGCCAGACCTTAGCGGATTTGGACGTCGTCCTTCCCTGACCACGGAAGGTCGTTCTCACGTATATAAGGCACCTTCCGAAATCACCGATTGATGAAGTCTTATGTACCATTACCAAGTTATATATATAGAAGTAAGATCCTGCTTTCTATACCAGAAAACTAATCCGTAGAAGCCAATTGAGCGTTATCCTCACGTCAAAGCTCCCAGTATCGGAGAGGAGACGCTCTGATGCCAGAATTCCTACTAGGTACTTGCGAAATACACTTGTCCACTTGTCGACAGTTTGGATTAAACGTCTACTATAGTATATAAGCATATATTATGTCCGTTCATCCTGTTTTTTCACCGTTGGTAGGTCAATACTTAGGTGTATGGCAGTCTTGGTTCACCAGGAGACGCTTGGCATTTCTTTCCCGTTCGTTGCTTCCATATATGCACTTCTCACTTCTCTCCTGCCTCGCAACCACCTAGTTTACGTAAGTGAGTCATCATCCCCCCTTTCCCCTTCCTCTTCTTCTCATCTCCTCCTCTCTCTTCTCACCATCCCCCTCTTCCCTCAACATTCCCACCTATTTTATCATCACTCGTTCGTCTGAAGAGCCTTACCTGTTGACTCTATACGATGGCGGAGCATCAAGATTTCAATTCTTCCGATCTTGAGTTCTCTCTAGTACAACAGAAGTTTGTCAACGCAGGAGAGACAAGCGTCGTATCCATGAGAGACTCTCTGTTTGAAGATCGTATCACCTCGAAGAAGAGATTAAGAACACTGGTCGATACTCGAGGAGCTCTAGCAACTCAATATAGCCGTAAGCTATGGATGAATCGGTTAGAGTCGTACATTCAAAACAACAACATGAGGTAAGCTTTCTGTCCTACATATTGATGATTGCTATAGTGACATTTAGACGACGTCCAAAACGATCTAAGAGTCTCGCTACTATCGCTGAGTAGAATATATATGCTGATCATGGTGTGTCTGTCATAGTGTTGACCTATAGAAGGGACCTGATCATGAAATCATCATTCGCTTTCTCGATGTCGTTGTCAAGCACGTCAAAGGTCGCTCTAAAGAGACCTTCGCCCTATTATGCGTGTCGATCAGAAAGGGTCTACTTAAGCTGATCTCAGGCCTGACTTTTCAATATCCCTAATTAAACCTCACTAAGCATGAGTATTATAAGATCGATGCTCTTATCGATGGTCTAGCACAAGAAGGAAGCCTCAAGCGTGGTCGCGTTCGAGAAAAGCACCAATGGATCGGGGTCGCTTTGATTGAGAAGATGTCAAGAACTTAGTTACAAGCTGCCCTTGATTAAGGTTGTCTTTCGTGGGACATTACTATCTAGAAAGCTCCGTCTATTGTCCTATAATCTGCTCTTATATATAGAGGTAGAGAACTTGCCAGAAGCAACTACTATAAGGTCGAGTATATGAAATAGAGTCACCTTATCATGACCGTTGAGCCGGGCTCCTATTCGTTAGACGGCGTCTAACTATAGTACATTCTAGAATTCAAGAAAGGTAGAAAGTAAGATACTACGACTCAATATATCACGCGTTTCCTGGCTATTATTGTGACGGGCTGCTTCCGATAACTCAGGGTGAGGCAGGTCGTAGGTTGAACGATTAAGAATAAACTAAGGAACTAAGAGTATAATACAAGAGTCTTGAA